>CM062813.1:294986942-295233202 GCA_031772625.1 Pinus tabuliformis
TTTGAATGCTTACAAGGTCTAAATTGAGAAGAGGAGAAGGAGCACTTGAAGAACCTAACCCTCAAATTGGCTCAAGGATGCCAAAAAATCCACAAGTCATGGCACATGAAGAAGAAAAGGACAAGGGCTAATGTTTGAGGATGAGAGAGCTTTTAGAAAGGAATTATTTGATATGACTAAGATGGTGAAAGTGTTGTGCATTGAGAGAACAACAAGGTTGCAAGGAGAAATTTCTAATCTACCAAAAGGTAATGGTGGTAATGGGCGCAAACCTCCACCTCCTCCCCCTCCACCTCCATCTACACCTCCATCCTCACTTCTTTCTTCACCTTCATCATCCCATATACCTACTCCTCCTACATCTCCAAGAGGACATGCTAAGTCTCCTTTGATGTCAAGTTTGAATTTCCAATGTATAATGGGGAAGTATGCTAGAAATTGGTTCGTAAATTGAATTCTATTGCAGGATTCAAAAGATTGATGATGATGTCACAAAGATCCATATTTATTCTCTTCACTTGGAAGCTGCAGCCCTCATATGGTGGGAGGCTAGAACCCAAGAAGATTTGAAGAAAAGTGGTAAAATTATCTCTTCTTGGAATGATTTTATAGCTACATTAAGAAGGAAAATTTATCCATTGGCTTACACGCAAAAGCAATTATGGATTGGAAAATTTTAAACAAGCTAAAGGTTAGAGTGTCCAAAAGTTACACACAAGAATTTAGAAGAAGAGATTTAATCTTGCATGTTGATTTAACCTCATAGGATACTCTCCTTAAGTATATAAGTGGATTACATAGTTATTTGAGGCATACTATGCTTATGTTTAATCCCACCAATCTAGATGAAGTATGTGTTGAGGAAACTCATTTAGAATCAAGAGGCAAGAATGTTCCTCAAGATTCCAATAAGAAACCATTTAAATTTGGAGACAAAGGAAAGGGGAAGTTTAAAGGAAAAAGTAAGAAGAATGCTACTGTCAAGAAACAGGGAGAGAAAATTACTTGTAAACATTGTTCAAAAGATGGTCATAATGAAGACCACCGCTGGAAGCTACATCCATACTTGAGACCAAAGAAGTTCAATACAAGGGGAAACAAAATATTGCTGCTATAACTCAACAAGATCTAGGATCTGCTTCAGGTGATGAAACCATAATCATAGTCATGGGAATTAAATGTATAACTTCTAATGCAAGTACTATTTCTTCTAGTAACGCTATTGAATCTAAAAATGATAAAGAAATAAGTGAGATTTTCCATATCAGGGTCATTACAAAACATACAAAGGTTGATACATTATTTGATAGTGGATCTCAAGTTGTATCTCTGAAGAAATTGTGAAGAAACTTAATTTAGAGACTAAAGCTGATGCAAAACATTACCCTTTGCGTTAGGCATGTGATGATGCCAAATTACAAGTGATAAGAAAATGTAAAATAAAATTTTCGATCACTGCTAATTTTATAGGTAGGTGAGGTAGAGCTTGATGTTGTACAACTTGATACTTGTGGGATTGTCTTAGGGAGCCCATACTTATATGATCGAAAAACCATATTCTATCGTCATGTGAACAAATATCATCTTTTCAAAGATGGAGTTGAGTATATTTTTAGAGCACATCACAAGAAGATGAACTTATCTCTTGTTAGTGCTGGTCAAATGAAAAGGCTTGTGAATGCTATTAAGAATTTTGTGTTGTGATGATTAAAGCCAAAGACACTGTTGAATCAGAAGATTTCTCAGGATGTGATTATAAACTCAAACATGAATTGGTTGAAGTTGTTAACACTTATGACAAGATGTTTTAGGAACCTAAAGGGTTACCATCAAAAATAGGAACCCAACATGAGATTCAATTACCGCGGGATGCATCACTTCTGAATATTGGCATGTATATAATGCCAGTTTTGGAGAATGCAGGAATTAAGAAGTAAATTAAAGAACTACTTGAAAAAGGGGTCAATAGGCCTAATAAATCTCCTTGTGGGTCTCCTATTGTTTTGGTTCCAAAGAAATATGGTACATAGCGCATGTGTGTGGATTTCCAAGCCTTAAACAAGATCACAGTAAGGAATCACTATCCTGTTCCTCGCATTGATGATTTGATAGATTAGTTAAAGGATGTTTTTTATTTTTCTAACTTAGATTTGAGAAGTGGTTATCATCAGATAAGGACCGACGAAGATGATATTTGGAAAAATACTTTCAAGGCAAAACAAGGTTTGTTTGAATGGTCTGAGTTATGTCATTTTGGATTTGCAATGAACTTGCCACATTCATGAGAGTTATGAATGATGTATTGTAACCATTCCTTGATTATTTTTCATAGTCTACTTAGATGGTATTCTGATTTTTAGTAAGACTCGTGAAGAGCATGTCAAACATGTAAAACAAGTTCTAGATGTCTTGAAAAAGGAAAAGTTGTATTTGAATATGTCTAAATGTGAATTTGGGAAAACCTCTTTGGTTTATTTGGGTCATATTGTAGGAGGGGGTGAATTGAAGATTGATCCCTCCAAAGTTGATGTTATTGTGAATTGGCCTAAACCCAACAATGTAACAGAAGTTAGGAGCTTTTTGGGAGAAGCCCAATATTGGAGAAAATTTATTGCTAACTTCTCATTCATTGCAACACCATTACATGCTTTGACAAGTGTGAAGCAGGTATTTCAGTGGGGAGGAAAGCAACAAAAATCCTTCGACACTTTGAAAGGGAAAATCAGTACAACACTAATTCTAGCACTTCCAGATCTTAAGCAACCATTTTCAATTCAAACCAATGCAAGTGAATATATTATGGGAGAAGTTTTGATGCAGCATCGTAAGCAAATATGTTATCATTCTGAAACCTTTTCCAATGCTGTAATTAATTATCCAACTTATGAAAAATAGTTGTATGCTTTGGTACAAAGTGTGAAGAAATGGAAGCACTATTTGATGGGTAAAGAAACGATTATTCATATTGACCATCAACCTTTGCAATATTTACAATCGCAAACCAAACTACAACAAGCTAGACATTTCAGATGGATAGGATTCCTATAACAATTTCATTTGGTGATTAGGTATAGGAAAGGTATGTACAACAAAGTTGCAAATATGTTATCAAGGCCTATTGTTAATGCATCTGTTATTCTTAAGCATAAATTAATTATGCATGATAGTTATATTGAACAATATGCTCAAGATGAAGATTTTAAAGATGTTTATGCAACTTTGAGTCAAGGCAACCATGTTGAAGAGTTGGATTATCATGTTCATAACAACTTGTTATATCATCTTGGCAAGTTATGTGTTCCACAGGGTGAAAGAGTCAATGTCATAAGGGAAGCCCATACTTCTCTTATTGTTGGTCACTTTGGTGTAGGAAAAATAGTTGCTCAATTACAAAGGTATTATTGTTAGTCTCGTATGAATGAAACTATATCAAGATACGTAAAAGGATGTTCTATGTGTGCTATTAGCAAGCCAAGTAAAAGGAATTTGGGTTTATACAATCCACTTACTATCCATTCTCATCCTTGGGAAAGTGTTTCTATGGATTTTTTGGAGGGACTACCAATCTCTAGGAAAGGTCATGATTATTGATATGTTGTATTGGATCGTTTAAGAAAAATGTGTGTGTTGATGTCATGTAAGAAATATGTTACAGCTCAACAAACTGCAAATATGTTCTTCCAAAATGTATGGGTTCATTTTGGTATACCTACTTCGATTATTTCTGATTGAGATTATCAATTTATTAGGAAGTTTTGGTCAAATTTATGGGAACTCATGGAGACAAAGTTGAAGAAGAGCACAAAATTTCATCCACAAACCAACAACCAGAAAAAAGTAGTGAATAGAACAATAGTTCATCTCCTTCAAGGATATTTTGGTAAGCATCCTAAACTTTGGGATGAGCATTTTCATTACATCCATCATGCCTACAATTGTGCCAAGCATTCATCTACACAAGTATCTCCATTTGACGCATGTTTGGTATAGTTTCCAGAGTGTCCTTTAGATTTCATCTTTGGTAAAGATATTGTAGTAAATGGACATAGTGGTGTGGACAAAACCATGCATTTCATTGAAAAAATCCAATCAATGCATCAAAGGGTACAAGAACAATTGGAGAAAATCCAAGCCAAGTACAAAGCAAGACATGATAAACATCAGGTTGATCATGATTTCCAAATGGGAGATCAAGTTTGGTTGTACATGAGCAAGGAAAGACTACAAGGTGAAGGTGAAAATCTCAAGCCAATCAAATATGGTCCTTTCAAAAATCTTGGAGAAGATTGGTAACAACACTTTCCAATTAGATTTTCCACCTTACATGCAAATTTATTCTGTTGTGAATGTGGAAAGCTTGAGATTGTATGAGCCTCCTATGATTTTTGATTAAGAAGAGAATGTTTGGATTCCATCTATAGAATATTTTTCTCCTGAATATTTAAATGAGTTGTAGGAAGACTCAATTCTCTACATGAGGATAAGAACTTCATGTAAAGGAAATGTGGAGTATCTTCATGTGGGGCTCAAAGGTACCAATCCAAGCAAAGAAAGGTGGATAGAAATCTGGAAAGTGAGGGAGTTGTACCATCACTTACTTGGTAGTAAAAACAAACTTTTGGTGGTCCAAAATCTTCTAGTGGGGAGGAATGATCCAGGGGATAAAAAATATTCTGAAAAATGAAAGTATTCAAAATATCCTAAAACTGGTGCCAAATCGTAGATCTCGTTGTTTGGATTCCAACGATGCTTGAATCGCCTTAATCTAACACCGTATGAGCAAGTTATCATGTTCAAATTTTTTTGGTAAACAACTAAAAAGTCAACTTGCAGGGTTGACTGTGCAGTGTACGAATGCCACATGGAATTTCATATGGTGACATCATGATGATATCATCCACTAATCGAGTAATATGGGATCCAATCGAAATCTTCCATTTAGACCAATCATGTGATGACACTTGGTGCACTATTATTGGTTAATGGTTTTGAGGAATGGGACAGTCACAGAGTGACATGTGGCCCAATCCCAGGGTGCCACGTGAAATTCCAGATGAGGCTAAAAATTGATTGACCGACCGAAAAGCCTTTGCAAGAATTGAACACATAACCGTCCAAACGTGCAACGGATGCCCTACTAACAGGGATGTAGGTGGTTCTTGTTAACCATGGTGGGAGAATTTTATTTAAAATCATATGTTTCGATGGTTGGAGGAATGGGTGGTCCGATGGCCACGCCCAATCAACGCAGCCCATGGTTTTCTATTGCAACATGACCACTGACAGAAGAAAAGGGGGCGAGGCACATGGAACCCTGCACGTGCCTGAAGACTAGGTTATATTAATATCATGATACCAAAAGTGGGGCCAAGCAGGGTGTATGGTCTATTGGCCCACAACCCTCGGTCATATGTGTCTCCACATGACCACCGGCATAGGAGGTGGAAGGGGCTTCGACCTTTAAAAAATGTTTAATATTTATTACAAAATGCCAAGTCCACCAATTTTTGTGGGTCAAACCTGGGACCTCTGAGGTGCTAATGGAACACTTCAACCAATAGACCTCGAACCATTTTTTTGCTAGTTTTTGCAGAGGAAGAGTTTTTGCAGAACAGTTAATAGGAAACTTTGGAAAAAGAGGCCTAACTTGGTCATTTTTGAACTTTTTTGAGCCCAAGGAGAGCCTAGAATGGGGTTTTTGGGCATTCTGGACACAATGGCAATGTTATTTTTGAAAATTGAGATTGTATGTTGATGTAATTGAGCATTTGAGCATATAATAAAAAAATCCACCATTGGAAGCTAGACCCAAAGATGTAGCCCAGGAGGGGTGAACTCTGTCATCAATTTGTTGTGTTTTGATGTTGCATGTTTTTTATTTTAACTATTAAAAATATGAAAAATTTACTTTAGTTTGTGTTCTTTTTCCACTAGTACAAAATGGCTAATTAGTTACTAAAAAAATGACTAAAATTTTCATATAAACGACCATTTTTCGGTCAGTTCCAATAGTAGCTAATCTACATTATCCTATAACGCGACCAACTTTTAGTCATTTTTAGCTTAGTCATTAATTATTTGTCTCAATTTTATTGTTTAGTAGTATATTTAGTCATAAATTTGGTCATAAATTTAGTTATTGATTTAGTCATTAATTGCCACAATTAATGACCAAATATACAACAAAATATATTACTATATGATCACTCGACAAAACCAATTAATGACCAAAGAAATATGAAGAAAATGTTGGTCGTACTATAAGATACTGCAAATTAGCGACTAATAGTCATAGACATGCAAATTTTAGTCATCATTTGAAACCAATTAATGACCGAAGAAATATGACTAAATTTTGGTCGTGTTATAAAATACTATAAATTAGCTACTAATAATCATATATATGCAAAATTTTGTCGTCATTTGTAATCACAAATTTATCATTTGCAGTAGTCATTTATCTTTTTTTGGTAGTTTCATATTCATTATATATATGACTAATTTGATAGTCTATATTCATTTCATTTAATTTCATTAACAATCATTATAAACAACTAATTTAGTCGTATAGTCATTTTATTTGTGTTCATCATCAATAAATATAAACTACTAATTTAGTAGTTTTATATTGATTTTATGTGTTCATTATTAGTCAACATAAATTAATTAGTATGATTTTGCAACTAAATTAAAAAAAATGTCATACAATGTGCATGTTCATCTAATATGAAAACGCAAAGTTACATATGGTAATTACAATACTAAATAATATCAAGTGCAACTTTGAATAATTTCAATCATATAAATTATATTATATAAAATGTTAAATATTACAATATGAGTTTTCAATTAAATATTGGTTGGACTACAATTTACACATGAAATATTGTTTCATCACTTCAAAACATTATCCTTGTATTTCCAAAGCATTGTAGGTGAATTCACCAACTTTGAAGACTTGACCATCAATCTCTATGTGTGTGTCTTATACGAGATATTGACTCTATGGGTACCACTAGACCAGTTCTCTTCTCTCTCTCATTTTTCATTTGTCGTTCTAGTGTTGTTGCTCTTTTCTTTCTTCAATTCCTACTTCTTACCATCAATACTGAGTTCCTTTTTAAAAAACGAAAGAAGATACAATATAAAGTATAAGACATGAAAGATGATGCACATCGGAATATAAACTAAAGTAGAATATAAAGGATTTATATGATATATACCTCAACATCAACGATGTCAATTCCATTTTTTCCCATAAAAGCAAGAAACTCAAACAAGTTTTCTTCAGTTAGGCGATAGTGGCCACTATATGGCCAGATTACCTGTATAAACAAAGCAAATAAAATGTCACCATAGAAAATAACGCCTCAATAAACTTAGTATGAAACCTTTAGGGAAAGCTTAAGCACAATCAAGCCAACTAAGTTACCAACTAAAAAGCTCAATTTGTAGATTACTTATACAATGTGGGAGTGTAAACACAACTACTAGAAAATGCCAAAGCTAAGTTTAGAATAAAATGAAGTGAAGTAAACATGATACAATAATAGGATAGCCTCATATACATGTATATAACCAGATAATATAGAAGGCTAAGTGAATAAGTCCAGAGATGGAGGTTGATGATGTCAATAATGACCAATTTTGATGATAATTTCTTCAGATAAGAACTACTATTTGGGTCCATTAACACATATAAATAAGCCAACTAGTCTATATCAAATTATTAATGTTTTGCTTATATTTATGGATCACTACAGTATAAGTGTATAAATTACAAAGACAATTCCCTTCCCATTGTGTTCTTGACCCATGGTACAATATATTAGTTGTGATTTGGAGAAAATTTCCAACATTGAAAATATGTAGCAATTGCCACTAGTAATCCCCCAAATCGGCATAAAAAAATATGTAGCAATCACCACTATTAATCCCCCAAATAGGATTATTTTGGAACGTAACTCAGATTCAAGTTACTATATGATTCTTGAATGGAAAAACCACACTAAATTCCAACACCAGACTTCCAATTTGAGGGAACACCTATGGCCATCCTAGTGTATTTTGGAGGCTAGATAATTCACTCGTTGGAGCTAAGACCTCTATATTGATTTAAAAAGTCAATCACTCAATCACTCAACTCAAAACATCAATGATCAATATAATGAAAATATAAAATAAGAGTAATTTTGATCTGTTTTGCAGATTTACATGCAAAGCACCAATAGTTTTCCCATATTTATAATACTTGTAATTTCCAAGATATAACACATCGATTAATCTTTTGCAGTAAATAATTTATTCAATACAAATAAGAATTTAACATATTGCAACAATACCACCAATTCTTTATCCTCAATTAGTTCAAACTAGTTAACATAAACATTTAAGAAAGAGCAACAAGTGGAAATAACAAATCCATCAATTAATAATCAATCAAAAAAGGATAAGCTTTTTCCTGAAGCTTGATAAACAATCCACTACAACTAGTGGGCTTGTTCAAAGAGCAATACTACCTGGAGAACTCATCTTCCAAATTATTTTCTCTATCCATGAAGCTTTCTGCTATCCTCAAAACAAAATTCACATTCAATGTTTTAGGTTTCTAAAGTTGCCCAAAGGACCTGCCAAATGAAGCAACAAATTTCACTGATTTTCATAAAATTCTTCTGGTACTGAAAAAAATATAATTTGACCATGTGATAGACAATTCAAGCAAGCAAGTAAAAAAATTGTGTACAATATTTCTTAGAAGACTTCATGTTAAAAGGAAAACTTGCATATTTCAGATAGAAAAATCAACTTAACAAAGATGGTCGATATTACAAAACAATAGATTGGATATAAAACTATAGGTAGAACTAACAAAATCCTAATTGTAATATAGTTGATTAATTATTCTAAGTGAAACCAACTAGATACATACAAGTTTTCATTTTTATATTTCTTTCCCATATCTTTATTTGAGGTGGAAGCTAACTCGCATGGATCTCACAAGGTTGTTTTAGCAAGAGTATATGTTGGATTCTCATATTCCACACTTTCGTTTCCATGAACAATCACAATGGGTATTGGAGGAATTAGTTTCTACGCCAATTGATTTTCCATCTTTAATGTTCTCTTTACTCAAGGTACTGATCCTTCCCCTTCTTCTTGGTTATCAATCTCATCTTTCTCCTATAGCCAACATAGGAATAATGTGGGTTCAAGAAGAATAAAGATATTCATATGATGTCTTCAAATTTGAAAGGATGCATTTTTATTATTTAAATTTTGGTAAAAAAGTGATAGGAAGACCTTAAATATAAATAGACCTTTTTTGTGGAGCGGTTTGTTGCAAATACCCATGATAACACAACATCACTCAAAATAAATGGTTAACAATAATTAAAACTTCCCCACTAGCATGAACATTAGCTTAGTCTTCATAAACAAACATAAACCATTTCAAGCTACAAGGAATAAATAAAAATAACACCATTGATATAAATTCACAGAATACTGACAAAAAAAAAGAAGTGAATTTGTTAGGTAGTATCTCAAAACCTTGTAGTGGGAAGATGCCCTCAAGCTTTAGTAATATCTACATGCTAGGAAATGAGTTGTGACACTTGTTTCTTACATTTACTAGGCAAAAATGCAACTAGAGCTCCAATGTTTTCTTTAGATAAATTACATTGGTATTGATATGCAGTGTGGGCCTCCATCATTGGAAATGACACAATTGTTGGGGTTCACACAATTACTGTAGATTCAACATCTTTCATGTCCAACTGAATAGTGTGGCTGGTAATTCTTGGTGCTAACCTTGAGCCAGGGAACAAATGCTCAAGATTTCTCCCCAAATGAATATGTTGATAGTTTAAAGTTCCATACCTTCCAAATTCACCCAAACTCTTATACATGGTAGCAACTTGCAAGGCTAAGAGTCTCTCACTAGTATGAGGCAAAAACTACATTAATATGGAATTCAAAATTTGTTGATTGAAATGATTTCTATCGCTCACTCCTAAAGACCATTGTGAAGATCCATAATAGTATGATTGTATCCTTGATTTTGTAATTGATTCTGCATAATTAAAGCCATGCCTTTATTAGAGGCTTCTTCACATCTCTCTTTGATTCCTTCAGAAAAAGGAAGCATCATTGCAATCGACTGGAAACGATACTTGTCGTTGTGTTGTCTTGTTTGTAGTCCCAAATTTGAACTATCCTATCCCATAATGAGGGTTCATCAATACCACCATTGCCAGAATCTGCAATATTTATCCTTTTCATTGCTTGTCTATTAAAATCAATCTTCATGGTTTTCATTGGTAAAATCATGTTAGAAGAAATATATTGATGGTGAGGATCATCAAATGGTTAAGAGGCTTCACTCTCTACATGATCATCATTGAAAGAAACATTTTGTCGTTGGGTAGGTGGACATGTAGCACAAAGATTTACTTGTGACTAGGAATATTTTCCAGATGTGGGATTTCTTTGCTCTTACTTATGAGCATAAATACTTGAATGGAAAAGGGAAGAAATATATGTAGTTGTGATTGAATTAATTTTTTACAATAAAATTTTTCTTTGATATTTCTCTTGAGACAGTAAATAGACAACTGAGTACTTGTTCCAAATGTCTAAAGTGGTAATGTGGTTGCTGCTACCGATAGAACCCTCGTTGAGGTTTGAGGACTAGGACTCACACTCAATTAAATTCTATCAGAAGCCATACACTGAAATGAACTTTCTTGTTTTGACAACACTCCCACAGAGAGTGGCTACTGAGAAGTAATTATAGATGGTCTAATGATTTAGCCATGAACTGAAGCTATTGGCTTTCCTACCATTTTGAATTTCATTTAACTATCCAAGCATGAAATATAGGGCTGTAAATTATTTCTAGGTCTTCCAATTGATGGTCGAAATGAGTCAAAACTATTTGTAAATATCCTGTCAGCTCCCATCAACATCCTTGTTAGATGCCAAAGTAGTTTTTATGGCATTAAGTATCTTTGAAAACTCAGCTGTCAAAGTCCTTCCAGAAGGTCCTCGTAGATGATGTTAAGAGTTTGATTGAGACTCTTGTAGTCCCTGATCAGAACTCCTTGGGCTAGGAAAGTTGTTATTTATAGTGATAAATTGATGGTTTTTTCCAAGTCCATCTTGAACAAGTAAATCATTTTGATAATTGGTTCGACTAAAAGTTCGAGTTGAGCAGGTGAGAGATCCCCGCGTCTTAGTTCCCCTTTCTATAACAGAATTTAAGGAAGAAACTGTAGATGGTGTCATTGAATGACAACTTCATAATTTTTTCCCTACAACAGCTACATCCTGTGAGCCTTGAAGTTGGTGAGTGGTGATCATATTACCATGCATGCTTTCCTATCTTTGGGTGACTACACGTGTAACTGTTTATTGAGGAATTGATATAAGTTGTCTAGTGGCATTTGGGTGTTGAATATATTCTATCTAAGTTGAAGGATGAATATCAAAGGCTGCAAATTATCGAGGTTTATCCAACTTTAAAACATTCTCTTTTAGACATGTTGGTGATGATCTAGAGGGAACACTTAATGGCATTGTTGAGGTGATCACTTGCAATATTTTTACTTTAGTTGTGGCAACATTACCTACTTTTGATGAATAATCTTGATGAGGTTCTAAATCTACACTCTTGTGGGCACTTTATCCTTTTGATGGATGGATCTGCCTATCCAATATTACATTTGCAGTTTGCATAGATGCACTTTTTTGTAAAGTTAAATTTTGCATCCTTTACAATAGTTGGGATGGTGAAGCTAGTCTAACTCTAAATCCCTGGGAAGAGAGATTACTTTATGACTGGTTATGACCATAAATGAGTAACTTAAACATCAGGAGAAGAAGATTCGTTTGGATCAACAGATGCATTATTCTCACTAAATATAGTGTGCTTTAATGTGTTACTTTCATTTGTATTATCTAACTTGCTTAGAAGGTAAATAACATTTTGGATAGACAGAAACAATTTATAAGCAGAAATTAAACATCTCAGTATATTATATTATAGAAAACTAGCAAAAGTTGGTGGAACAACAAATAGACAAATTACTTAATAACAAAACATGAACCAAAACCTTACCTTGATAAATATGTTGGTTTGTTTGAACTAGATATGTTTGTGTGGTTCTCAAATAAATATGAGTTTGCAAAAGCATAACCTATAAAAAATTATTTAGGATGTCCTCCTCCCAATAGTTATCTTAAATTGGTTTGTAAATTTAAATTCAGAACATCCTGCAAAAAAACAACTTCTTATTATAAAAGGGATAGAAAAAAATCAAGCATACGATATCAATTTAAGCATGAAGTATTTTCAATTGGGATAAAATGATGCACAATATTGACAAATTGAACTTCTTACAAGGATACACAATATTCATAGATTAGATATTTCATTTGAGTCCAAATACATAGAATAAATTTAATACCTCTCCTGCGTTCATAGTGCTATTTTGTGAGCCTGTCCTAACCACCTTTGACTGTGCAAAGTATGCATGTTTAAGAGCCTTTTTTCCCTTGAGAATTCATGTGCACTATTCCTCTCAGAGATGAGTCCTATCTAACACTTTCTGCATGCCACTGTTTCATTGAATTCATTCCTACTGCTTGTTGGAGCATGTGCCTAGGGGGAATTATCTAGATATCATTTCCAAAACTTTCACCTAAACCAGTACTCATTTTTTACATAGATGGATATATCCCCAGATGTTCATATTACTTAAAGATTGTAAATTATCTTCCCTTGGAGGACTATTCCCATTGTAATCACTTCCAGATTTTGCACTATGATTAGTATCTCTCTTGCTTGATATCTAACCAACAATTGTGCAATCATTTTGACTATATTGTGACCTATTTATATCATTTGTATATCTCTAAGAACTGTCATAGACATTGGGAAATGGATTTAAGGCTAGTGAACTATTTCTCTGTTGATAAACCAAAGTGTTTCCAACATGTCTATTTTTGGCATAAGAGTCCAAAATAATATTGTTAGAATTGAACTAGTAGTTTCTTTTTGTTTCTTGCTCATACCTTTATGCATTTCTCTCCTGATTATCTGCACTAGGATACCTAGGAAATCTACCCATGTGAAAACCTTCTTTGTATTATTTTCCCATTCTGTCTTGAAGTAATGTTTGGATCTTGATGTTGATATGACATAGATATGTATTTACCTACCTCATTTCTTGTGTGATATGTTTGATCCTCACTATTTTGCACATGACTACCCAATTGTTCCAGTTCTAAATGTGTGATATTGTCATTTTTGTTCTTGTCATGGCCTTTGTTGGCATTTACTAAAATATTATTCTATTCATATCCCTGTGCTTCACTTTTTCTCCAACAACTATACTCCTTAAACATAATATGAAAGATTCTATCAGATTCAGACTTAGGGTTACCTTGGTCCCCTAATGAGTCATATAGTTGTCTCCCATCAAAATTTCATATAGTGGGAAGATAACTTGCCATCAAAAGGAACTTGTTCAATATCCTGAATTTTCTAAGAATTTTTTTGTTGGTCATCAAAATTAGCGTGAGAGTGAATAACAAACCAATTCGCTTTATCCAATTAAGACTGTTTCTAATAAATGATCTTGTTCAAAAAAATCATGTACTTTGTCTCCTATTTTATTCCCAAATGTAGATAGTTGTGCTTGTAGATTATCAAATTCTAATTGTTTTCTAGGAAAAAAAAAAAAAGGTTACCCTATGGAACAAGTATATGGAGTTGAGGTGATGACAGTTTTGGTTTTATATTTTCACCCTATTGAACAGAATATAGTGCCACACCAACATGAAAATTACAAATCAAAGGAAGCTTTGAAAGTCAACTTTAAAATCCTCTAATATGATTAATTGTTAAAACAAACACTGAATAAATATATATTCCACACCAAAATTATAATGTTGTTTAATCAGGGTTAGATCACAACACTTTCTCCTTGTATATACATATTAGTAGAATTGGAATGAAGTACTTTTCCCTTTCTCCAATCCATGTCCTTATGGAGTTCTAGCATGAAAGTGACATGGCGAAGATCAAAACCATAAAAAATCTAGTAATGGTTAATTCATAATAAGATGGGCATACATGACATGCACAAGAACACTGGGAATTTTAATTAAGCAATGCCCAAAAATAGAGTTCAAAGGGAAACAAAAATCATGGCATATTGAGTTTTCTGGTGATATTTTCTTTCTCACGTAGACCTGTCGCAAAAGGTGATTCTCCCCATACTTTCCTTTCAAGTTTTACATTAGAAAAATGACTTTTGTAATTAGTTGCAAGCAATTTACAATCAAGGAACAAATTATTATTTGCAAATTACAAAATCTCAATTGCATAGATTGACCAAGTCAAAGAAGCAAGTCCAGTAGCTATAAAACTAAGATCATTTCAGATGTCTTAATTGCTGCTCTAACTGCTAGGCTTGTTCTTGTTAAAATATGAAAAATTTGCAGTTATACATATCACAAAAGTAGTTCCCAACTACATATCACAAAAGTAGGCTAGCACATCTAGGTAGCCCTATCCATGTCACACATGAATATACTACCCTTCATAACATAGGTTGTGCCATACTCAAAAGAGTTAAGTTACATTTGTCACCCTGGAAATTTTCAAATGTCTATTTTCTAGACACTTAGCAAAATCAAGCAATTAGGAATATATTTGAAAAAATGTTTATGAAATTGCATACAAATGTAGTTCATTTTTCTAGTACCTTCCATGGCTATGAAAATGTGCTTCTTATGCATTGCAAAGCACACCACCCAAGGAGTTGATGTTAGAGCCATCCAAAAAATCAAGTGAAGGAGAAGAGGAATCTATCACCAGGAAGAGCCTTTAAATTATAAATGTCTTTTAAATTCTTCAAGTCATAAATAACCCTAATTGTATACACTATTGAGTTATCTATATCAATTTTCTGCTATATGACTGACATGCTTCAAGGTTGAGCAAAGGAGTTGTAAGAGTAGAACCTGATCTATTCTTAGTGCTACTTGACATGTTGCATCCCGCCCCTCTCTTAGCAGCTGGTTTGATAACCTTTTTCTCTTCTTCTTCCAACCTTGCATTTATGAAAGTTGAGCCCTATTCCTCTACTGATTTTTGTAATATCTCAACCACTTCTTGTGGAGATAGTGGACCTTCAATCTAGTTCAAAGTTCCTTAGAGAAGGAAACACATCTGACTTGATGACTAATAATGGTAGTGATAATGTTCTTTAAATTTCCTATGCAATGAAGTTGAAGTGGACTAAAAAACATCACTAGCCTTGGTGAGTGAATCATGGAAGCAAAAACATATTTATAGAGGTGTATTTCTTATAGAATAGGTGTACAAGTTAAGGTCATGCATGCTTTCAAAACAAGAGGAAATACAAGATTTTGATGTATACAGGGACTAGACATGTTGTAAGGGGAGTTAGATAAATTACATCCAATAAATTCCTTTGATAATAGAACTTATTCTTATTCATAGTATGTTCAATTGATCAAATGAAGGCATATTTTAACCAAGGATGACAATAAATATATCAAATATTTAGTAAACATATCAATAGATAAATATAAAATCCAAGCAATACATGGATGTCCAATGTGGACATTATATGGGTATATATATTAGCAACAATTTTCATACATTACTCAAGTTTCTATACATGTTATATTTTATCTTCCCTGCATATTTAATTCCTCCACAATAGTGCAATTCAACTAATCAAATTGTTCTAATTCATCGTAAAAAGTATACATGTGAGCACAACATAGTCCCTCATTATCTTGTCATAAGATCACAATCCCAATATTTCAGAGGGGACAAAGTCAAAAAATCCACTTCATGGAAATTAAAAGACATGTTATTCAACATTGTGAGGTCATAGACCCTGTAACACAACCTTGCTAAAATAAAGTTTGAAAAGGGATAGAGGCCACAAGATGGAATATAAAAAAGACTCACTACACAGTTGCAATAAAGGAAGAAAAATGGTCAGGTATATTTGGCCTTCCAAATTCTAGAATTTTTTGGATTCCAAAAACCAAAAACCACATGCACATACACACATATCCAAAAAGGGTTATACAAGCATAAAATCTATGGGTTGTTGTAATATAGGCTTCATTCAAGCATAAAATATTTCGTTTGTTGTAATCTAAGATTCATTTAAGTATAAAAGTTGTGGTTTGTTATAGTGCAAGCTTCATTTACAGCATTCCCTATGTAAAATTCTGGGCATGTGCACCATTTTATGTTAATTACCTATATTTGATCTAATTCTAGCACTGTAGACTATAATAAAAAGGAAAATATTGGGCACGAAGAAACTTAGTTTTCTAACACCTTGCAAAACAAATTTAATCCATGAGTTGAAAGCACTTGAAAGTTGAATAGAAAATATGTAACTTTACATACCATTTTAGCCATTTTGTCAACCATGAATGAAACACCCCTTGCATGCATCAAAGGATTTTAAAGACTTTGTGGCTTTACTAATTCATACACACCTTCGCCACAACATTATGGTTTGATACTCTACGTGCTACATGCTTCTCCACACACAAACTCATCACAGTTCTCCACACGTAGGTTTCTCGGACTCCAACGTTCACAACAGTCTTCTAGCACACACAATTTTCTTTCACAACCTTATATTTCCACAAATATTCACTCACTAACCAACTCACATCATAACCTAGCTCTGGTACCAAATTAAAAATATTACACCAGAAAATATGGAGCAATGGGCAAAATTAGCAATAATAATACAAAGCTCAAACATTTTCATTAAGAAAACCAATATTTTATACCCCATGAGGAAATGCTCGATTCAATCATTTCCTACAATCTCTAAACATTTTTCTACAATCTCTCCACAAATATTTCAATTAATAATTCTCTATCTAAAATAAAAACTTTGAGACATAACAAATACATAAGAATAATAATTCTAAAATATGAAAATGATCATTATTCTAACACAACTAAAGCAACATCCACCAATATTCCAACCGTTGGAAGGCTAGAATCACCACACCAACTTGCACAAAACCAACTTTACCTCTCATGCAACATGATATTAACAAGTTCCATCACTAGCTCCTTTTAAACAACCTTCATTGTTAGAGGTTTTTCTGTGAATAAAAGGGGTCCACCTGGGATCTCACATCACACCCACATTGGTTCATCTCCAGATTCTTCAAATGACATTGTAAAACTAACATCCACCCCTCCACATCCAGTAAGAATGATATGGGCTCTTCCCCTACATGTATTTTGATCTATGATGCAGATATTGAGTTAGGGCCCCATTGTTGTATCTAGCCCCTAATCGATCTCACTCTTTCTTCCTTCTGACATGACTGGATCTAGTTCTTTCATAATTTTCTTACATATTAGCTAGTGTAGTTTAAAATTTTAAATTATGCTTTCAGAGTAGCCCTAAGCACTCCTGCAGGTATTATTTTTTATTTTATTTCTTTCTTCAGTCCCATTGACCTACCTTTGGTCATTTATTGGACATTAATATAAGTTATCTTATCTATCTTATATACTAAGGAAGAATAAAAGTAGAAATCAAAGAAAAATGTGAAGAAATGTAGCTTAGCTAGATTCTAATTTCTAGTAGATGTGAATATTCGACATACTAAACTCACAACTTATTGTGATAACTATAGGATGGTTGAGCTCAAAAAATTTATAATGTTTCATGAAAAGACCGAGAACATTGAGATATACAATCACTTCATCAGAGAGTATGCAAAAACAAAGAAGTTAAAGGCTTGTACTGTGAAACTAAAGAAGAACTTGCATACCTCCTCACAAAAGAATTGAGCATGATAAATTTTAAGTTTAGGGAATGATTGATGTAAAATAAAAATAATGGTGACTAGGGGGGAATTAATGATGTAATACCCAACTTTCATTGGGCACCCTGTTTTTCTATATTTATCAGTAGGGTTAGTTTTAGGAGTCTTTAACAATTTTAAAGGGGAAATCCACATTGGGTTAGCTTATTCTTCACTTGAAAATGAGACCCATCCTAAGCTGTCCATTTTTTGCCAAATTTAATTTACACATGCAATCCAAATAGCACAAGTTTTTGGCAAAAATCTCCCATATTATCATGTGTGTTCTCTAAAAAGTATAATTGTTTTTGAAAAGATAGCCCACAATTTGCAGGTACAAATGGATCCAAAAACTGCAGTTGATGAGTGGGGGCCAACACTGAAGGATAAAGATGAACCCTCTATTGATTCTGGACTATTGGTTCCTACTGCATGATGTGATAATTCATGTTGGAAATCCTGTGACTTTATTATGATTTTGTCACTCTTCTTATTTCATATTCAAGGCATAACATTATTATTTTTTGTAGCCTGTAGGACAAATTTTTGTACCTTACACTTAGTGGCTAGGCTTATCACCATTTTGGTCATGGTGGCTACTATAAACAGACCACTCTTCTTGCATAAAACAATATATACATACTTTTCTTATTGGAAAATATAAGGAAGCATTTTATTTTTAAAAAGGTAGACATACGATTTATCATATGCATCTCATATCGTGTCTATATGAATAGAGAGACCTTGAAAATCTAGGAAGGAAAAGGATAAGCCTACCTGATAGTCATAGAGGCTTCATTATTTTCTCTATTTTCATCATCATCCTCTACATCATCTTCATCATCTATAGCTAATTGCCTAGTTGTCCCTTCTATATCTTGATCCGCTTCAAATTCTACAATCTCTTCCTCACTAGATTCCATTGGTTTTGTACCTACCCAATGAACACCTAAAAATAAAATTTTATCATCATATGTGCTTCACATAAAGTACATCAAAATTCAGACCAAAAATCTCATCTCTTGTGTTTTAAGGGTTATTTTCTTTGTTAACCATCAACATTTATGCATGCCTTGTAAGCTATCAAGTATAGTTCTAGCAAGATGCAAGACACAAAAATCAAAATGCTCTTACGAGAATCATGCCAATACCAAAAAAATATGGCAGTTCGAAAAGAGAAGCAATATGTAAGATTCACAATAATTCCTTTTAAAAGATGCAGGTTTTCATTGGGGTGTAGTAGGCATGGAAGTCCCAAAACTACAAGGACTAAAGACTGATGAAAAAAATGTACAGAAAGCAATGAATAACTGGAATATAGGAAAATTATTAATTAGTACCAAGTGTTTATAATGTTAATAATAATAATATAAATTAAGGTCACACCCTAACCAAATGCCAAATTGACATA
Source organism: Pinus tabuliformis (assembly GCA_031772625.1). NCBI lineage: Eukaryota > Viridiplantae > Streptophyta > Pinopsida > Pinales > Pinaceae > Pinus > Pinus tabuliformis. Next base: position 295,006,252 of record CM062813.1, read on the forward strand.
CGAGACCCCCTGGTTTGTGGGAAACCCACTCTGTGTAGAAAATTGATTGCTTAGTCTACGAAGGTGTACATACCCTAACCCCCTCTAGATTTGAACCTGTGATGTGAATGGCGGAAACATAAGCTCTTAACTGTTAGGATCACTTGAGTTGTACATTGAGATAGATACCTTTCTTGGACTTGACCAGGATAGAATCACAAAACACTGTATATAAATCTGCATCAGTCCTAGAATGAAAACTCCATGATCAACTCAAATGGAATATCCTATTGGATCATATATTATGGATGTACGAATCATTTTAGAAGCACATACATATATATAAATAAATAACTGAAAATAAGAAAATTTCAAAGTGTGGTTTACAAAACAATTTTAAAATTTAAAATTTTGCAAAACCAGAATTATTTGTCGGGATGGCTCCTCAACCATTTATTTTTGGGGAGGCACTTATCTTTCCTAAACCATATATGTGGAAACAAGAAGTGTGCAGGGAGGGGAAGGATGACAACCAAGTGTTGTAACAAGGCCTTTACTAAGAGGTGAACAAGAGGAGCTTTGTTCTGGAAATGGTAAATGCTAATGGAGTATCATGCGAAGACTATTAATCTTGATTAGGGTATGTTCATGTTTATCATCTAAAATTTTGTTTCTCTTTCTGCAAAGCTTCTGTGGAGTTCCTATACGAACCAAAAGCAACATAGTGCAATAAAAGGAGGTCAATGGCCTCAATTTTGCAAGAATTACTTCTATATTTACCATCAATGGTATTTTTACAGCAGTCATGGATAGCCCAAGGTATGGAGAGGCATAAGATTGTCCATAACATGTCGATTTCATGCTTTCTGTGAGAAGGAATCACAAGAGGAATCATAAGCAAATTGCTAGCACTCGGTCAGTCAGGTAGCACAAACACCATGACACACAACCACTGAATGGAAATAATCTCATCACCCAATTCCGAGGTCACAAGACACAACTACACAGGACATGGAGGACACATTATCTATCTATCTATCTATCTATATATATATATATATATATATATATATATATATATATATATATATATATATATATATAGATATAGATATCACAAATTACACATGCAAAAATGAAATGCAGACATAAAGATTCAAATTTTGTTAGAAACTAGAACATTTACATGATACAAATTTGATCATACAATTAGTTACTTCTTATTAGTACTACATCAATAATAATCAAATGACAAACACATAAGAAATTAGAACCATAAACTGCAGTTCTCTTATTAAGTCATCAAAATTAAAATGCATTACATAGATACTGAGTCAATGCTACTATAGGTGAAAATGCTAATGGAAAATACAAAATAGGGTAGATAATAGAATCATAGATGGAAGAATATCATAGCTCATGACTGTATGTAGTCCTCCATGTCGATATTGTAAAAATCACCACTGCCAATGTTGTCTCCTCCAACCTCCTCCTCCTCTTTAATATCTAATCCAATTTTTGCATATGTTGGTGTGGATGACCCCTAAAGAGGATCATAGTGATCAAAAGTGACTATCTCTAACACTAGATCACTAAGATCCTATTAATTTTTTTAACCCTAGTAAATTGGAAAATTACTTCCTAGTAATTTCCTTGCTAAAAATAAAATTGAATTTAGCTCACTAAATAATATGCACTCGCTGTAATTTTTAATTATCAAAATAAAATTATAGTGGAAGAAAATGAAACCAGACAAGCACACAAATATTTCTTCCCTTCAAATAAGCTTCTCACTAAAATAAAATAAAAGTTTACAAGGATTCCCCTACTGGGAAACAATCCACACAAAAAACAATACAAGTTACAACAAAACTTTTGAAATTAATTGGGAACTTGTATGGCTTGTACAACCCCTCCATAAACCCTTGAATCAACCCTCAACATATTGTTGGTTGTCTTTTTTTTTTGATAGTTGTGCCTCTTAAGCAGTCTGTAAAAGGTCAAGTATAGAGTGATTTTGGTAACCATGCAGTGTTGTTTTCTGGATAGAATTGTAATGACCCTCCTCCCACATCTACCCAAGTAACCGACTAACCGAGGTAAACATGTGACGAGAAGTTACTATGATATGAGTCGACTCCCAATGTATTAGTTAAGGAAGTGGAACTGATGGAAACACACCATACCGAACCTTCTGCACCTACGACAAGACTCTCATAATGCATCCCAGTCATTCCCATGACTAGCCCCTAGTTCCCACTGAGATTTTAGACCACTAAACCCCTTGATGCTCCCTTGATATGGACAAGGGTGTGTCTGAAAACCTCCAGATGCATGCACAAAATGGGTATGCATGTGTCTGGGGAATTTTCTCCTTAGACCTGTGCCTACAACTCCAGGATTTGTTCCACTTTTCAAGCCCATAATCCATGTCACTACCCAAAAACCCCTGTAGCTTTCATAATCCATGAATTACATGATGAAAAGACTTACAAATAAAAAACTGACTTCAGGACTAAGCCTGACCATCCCCAACTAGGACTGACAGTCTGTCAAACACTTGTCATCAATGCAATCTACAATAAATGAATACAAGACAAAACATAAATGATTGATAACTCATATGAGACTTGACAAGAAGGCTCACGACCATCTTGCTTTAACTGTTTTGACATCAATTAGGTCTTGCATCCATTATCCTTTCAGTTACAAATAAATACATAAAATAACCATGAAAATAACCAATCATGTAACCATGCTTATAACCAACCTTAAACCATGTAAATAACAATGAGATAAAAACTATTAAGGGCACATAATAACAAGTACAAAAGCAAGAGAACTTAGCTTTTATTAAACATAAGCAAGAGACGACCAGGTTCGGGACTTCCATGTACCACCCAACCATAGACATGGCTGAACCAAATCTTTCTATCAGCTAGTCAACCCTGTGCCATATTCCAAGCATGAATGTGAGATCTCATTGATAAACCAATCAAAAAATAACCAAGGGAATCCAAAGGTTAAACCACCTCCACCCTCACCAAACCGTGATCTCACCCAAACTGGCACCGATATCACAAAACCAAACTGAGCTAGGAATGCCTCCAAACTCCATCACTATCCTTGAGGAATTTTCCATCTCCTTGTCTCTCAGGCTTTACCACAATCCACACCAAATCACTAGGCCCTAAACAGAGACACCAGTCTCTCAGGATTTACCACAATCCACACCAGATCACTAGGATTTTTAATTTTTGTAGTATAGTATGTGTTCTAGCCACGAAATTTAGTGGAGAGGCTAGAATACATGTATTCTCCAAAACCCAGAAATCATTTCTGGAAATTCCACCTAGAGACGACTTAATTAAAATAATTAATCAGTTTTTAATGTTTCCTAAGTCTAAACTTAGGGAATATGATTAATTAAAGGGTATTAATTAAGTCATGGTGAGAATCTTCTAGAAAAGGACATGGATTGAGTTCTAGTTAATCTTAGCCATTAATTGTGTTTTAATCTTGGTCGTTGATGTCTCAACGAGAGATTATAAGAAGAAACTCGCTGGGGCTTGGAGAACATAAAACAACAGTTCGATTTCACTGGAAGATCGATTTCCTGAGTAGCAATGCTAAGTTGCTGGAGAGAGTTAGTGAGCTCAAAGTAGTGAGAGATGGGCAACAATAGTGAGGCCATAGGAAGATTTTCTAGCTTCAGTGAGTGCATTGCAGAGAGGCAATGAGTGCCACAGAGAGGCAACGTAGGGCTCCAAAGGGTATTCCATATTTTTCTGGGGAGATAAAATGATTAAGTGCCAGATGCCGAAGAGAGAGTCCAAAGACCAGGGGGATAATCTTCTAGACAATAGCTGATTAGATAGCGAGACAAAAGCAGAGGCAATAGAGAGTAGCTCAACTTGAGCCAAGGTCAGTGTCAGATCGCCAATGGGAGTGATATTTTTCTCACTAGATTTATTGTCAGTCATTTTTTTGTATGGATTGCCAGATTTGAGCATCCATAGTCTTGTACTCAGATTTACTACTGCATAATATTATAACCCTTAGCTATTGTACCGGTTTTCCCGAGTTAGGTTTTTTCCGGGGACTTTAGTCCAAAAATAACTATCTATTTGTGTGTGTGTGTGTTTGCATCTATTCTTCCAACATTTTTATTTCTTCTACAATATTTATTTTGTGAAGGTTACAGTGTATTTAATTTGATATTTTTGTAGCACACAACAAGTAAATTGTTTAACTGAATTAACAATTAGAATAATTAACATCAGTTGCTGCAATAGGATTCGGGGTTAGCCAAATTTTCACATGGTATTAGAGCACAATTTGGAAGACGAAGAGCTCAATGGCAGAAGGGAAGAGGAATTTCGAATCTCTGCGTAGGCCAGGAGGGTCGATTTTTGAGGAAAAAATTATTTCTCGGAGAGAGTTGACAAAGAATGAATTTTCCAGATCAAAGATTACAAGAGGCAGAGGGAGCAGCAGTATTTTCCTCACATAGTAGATCTTCAGCTGGGACATAGTTATTTTGCAGCAGTTTGTTGGTCTAGAATAGCATCAGGAGGAATGAAGAGCACACACTGAGGGAATTCTTTCCTCAGGGAACTTCTAGTCTAGAAGTTCAATTTTTCATTGCAGAGCAGCAATTTGTGAGTATATTTTCCCACCCTAGTAGGGAGTGCGTAGATCCAATCAACAGTTGTGCAGAGGAGAAGAGAAGGAGTTCAGCATTTTGCAGAGATGGCATCAGCAGGGCTACGAGGTTTGTATCAGTTGGAGGGAGCCTACAATTATGTGATCTAAAAGGCAAGAATTTCTTGTCTTCTAGATGAATACGAGCTCAAAGCCTACATCGATGCAATGGTATCTATCCCCACAAATGCAGATTAGATGAATACCTACAAGAAGGAGATGGAGAAGCAAATATGTTGATTCTCGATGGGGTTCGAGATCACGTGGTGTATCACATAATGGGCAAAGATACATCTAGGAAGATGTGGGAAGCTCTTGCTATGCTATACTAGGGATCTTCCGAGCAACGAAAGATGTATCTTGAGGAGAAGATGAGATATACCAGGATGCAAAAAGGGGAATGCATAGACACCTTCCTCACTAGGCGTCAGAATGTCCGAGACCAATTGTCTACAGTAGGATCAATGCCCCAGCCTACAGAATTGGTGCGGTTAGCTCTAAATAGTGTTTTTGAAGACTAGCAGGTCTTCGTCCTGAGTATTCTGGGTAGAGACAAGTTTCCTGACTGGGATCGAATGTCAGTTGATCTGTAGTAGGAGGGGATGAGGCAAGATTTGGTGAAGAGAACCATCAGTGGCAACAACGACAATAGTGGGATGAAGCAAGTGAAGGAAGAAATGTGGCCCTCTCATCAAAGGGGCAGTAGGAGCAGTGCAGGAGGAATAAGGACCTTTCCAAATTCAAATTATTCAGATGTGGTGAGCTTGGCCACTACAACACTCAATGTCCTTTGAGAAATAAGGACAAATAAGAGAAGTAAGATGAGCAGGCTGCACCCACAGAGATCGACAGGTTTTCCTCCATATTGGAGGAAGAGTTTTCCATGATCAACGATATACCTCTAAGAGTGAGGTGGGGTGATTTGGAGTTGGAGCCCCAGAGAGTTACATGATGGGCAGGATTCTTGAGGAGGTCCACCTCATGAATCAATAACTTGATACGGGAGCCCATAGCATGTAGTATCAAGATGGATTAGTGGCAAATGGTGTAGTCAAATGCTATATAGACAAATGTAGTGGCTAGTAGTTGTCAGATACTGGGCAGCATAGTGCAGAGTTGGCAACAGTGTCGTCGGCACAGAGCAGAGTCAGCAGCAATGCAGAGGCTTCAATGACAGCACAAAGAATAACAATAGTCGGAGACTCGAGAGACAAATGCATCATACTGATCATAGTTGATTCAATATTTCATATGCTTTTCAGTTGCAGTTGTTGTAGTTGTAGCAACAACAGATGGAGAGGGAGTTGTAGTGTAGATGCAATGTTGGCAGCAATTCAGCAAGGCTAGCAGTAGCACAGATGCAACATATATCAGAGGTTTCCAGTAGTTAGTGGGAAACAACAACCAGACATCAGCAACGTGAAAAGAGGTGGTGCAGAGACAAGGTGTTTCTTCAATGGGTGCACTAGAACACATTCCTCGCTAAGAGGGAGTGTTAGTTTTTGTAGCATCGGATTTGTTATAGCCACAAAATTTGGTGGAGAGGCTAGAATACATGTATTCTCCAAAACCCAACAATCATTTCTGGAAATTCCACTTAGAGATGACTTAATTAAAATAATTAATCAATTTTTAATGTTTCCTAAGTCTAAACTTAGGGCATATGATTAATTAAAGGGTATTAATCAAGTCATGGTGAGAATCTTCTAGAAAAATACATGGATCGAGTTCTAGTTAATCTTAGCCATCGATTATGTTTTAATCTTGATCATTGATGTATCAACGAGATATTTTAAGAAGAAACTCGATGGGGCTTGGAGAACATACACTAGCAGTTCAATTTCACTATCAAATCGATTTCCTGAGTAGCAGCACTGAGTTGCCGAAGAGAGAGGTAGTGAGCTCAAAGTAGTGAGAGAGAGGCATGGATAGTAAGGTTAAAGGAAGATATCTAGCTCTGTTGAGTGCATTGTAGAGAGGCAGTGAGTGCCACAGAGAGGCAGCGCAGAGCCACATAGAGGCAGTGCGGTGCTTCAGAGGGGATTTCATATTTTTCTTGGGAGAAGTAGTGATTCAGTGCCAAAACTCGGAGAGAAAGTCTGTGGGCCAGGAGGATCATCTTCCAGACAACATCTGATTAGATAGAAAGAGGGAAGGAGTTCTGAGTTGTGGGGCGTAGTAATGCATAGGCTAACACAATGACTAAGCAGAGGTAACAGAGAGCATCTCAATTTGAGCCAAGGTCAATGTTGGGTTGCCAATGGGAGTGAGATTTTTCTCACTAGATTTATTGTCAGTCATTTCTCTACATGGATTGCTAGATTTGAGCATCGATAGTCTTGTACTCAAATTTACTACTACATAATATTAAAATGCTCAGCTGCTGCACCGGTTTTCCCGAGTTGGGTTTTTCTGGGGATTTTAGTCCAAAAACAACTGTGCATTTATGTGTTTGTGCATCTATTCTTCCAACTTTTTATTTCTTCCACAGTATTTATTTTGTGAAGGTTACTGTGTATTTAATTCGATATTTGTCATAGCACACAACAAGTAAATTGTTTAATCGAATTACAAATTAGAAGAATTAACATCAGTTGTTGTAATAGGATTCTAGGTTCGCTAATTTTTCACATAGGCCCTAAACTGGGAATCCACCCTCAGGATTTACCGTGTATCCTGCCAAAACCGGTCAAGGGATTCCTAGGCCTTTGGGAGTTTTCCTGAGACGACCACCGCCTCGGATTATGAAACCATCTAACAATTCCAAAGCTTAAAACCGAGAAAACAAGCCCATCACACCATGGCTATCTGGAAAAAGGTAAGGCAAGGCTCAAAACCATTGTCTTAAGCCGACAAAACCATTCCACCGATAACAAGAGAACCATATACCCACATGCAAATCCATGCATGTCAAAACCAGTTAGGAAATCACACATGTAATATGTTACATGTAAGTATTCCTGCTGAAGCTACTTGATCCTGTTACTCCTTGCTTGATCTTTCCATTCCTTTCCTTTCCTTTGCTTGTCCTTCCTTTGCTTTCTTTTCCCTTCATTGCTCCAAAGCTGAGAAAAATGTTAACACTGACAAAATCTTGCCAACTGATCCTCAGAAGCCTTTTTCTCAATGAGGCCTCTATTTTCTTCATTTTCCATTTTTTCCTTCAATTTACTCCTCACATGCAACCTATGAGTTTTCACCTTCCTTTTCTCCTATTTTCCTTTATTTTCATAAATAAATGTGCCAAAAATACCTTTTTGCCTTTCTAAAGCCTTTGCCAATTTCCTTAGTGTTATAGACATATTTGGGCACTGCAACCCCAATCACATATGTCCATAAACCAAGGGCTTCTAAGTCCCTAAAAGTGTTGTTTCATACCCTATAGGAGCAAGGTCAGCTGATTACATCATCTCCCAGAAGTTCTCCATGAAAAACTGCTCAGAACTAGTCAAAACTAGACCATACAAACTGCTCAGTGCTAAGGGTGCAATGCATCTCACCTGCCACATGCAAAAAGTGTGATGCATACTGAAAAGCCCTTCTGTGGGGTGGGATGAGTGAGAGCAGACAAATGGCAAAAGCAGTTGGCTAGGTGGAAACCCAGAGAATCTTTTAGAAACTGCCCATTTGACACTTGCCTCTCTGAATTCGCCCAGGGATGAGTAAGAGATCATGAATCTCCAAGTGGAACCAAGAACTATCATAGCGAGGACACTAATCAAAATCCCAGAAGTTGACTCACCCACCTGCAAACATCTATATATGGATCCCTCATCCCAGAGATCCAAAGGCTGGAATCTTGTATTTTGTAAGGAAGTGTTGTTGATTTCTTTTTGGAACATCATAGTGTTGGGTGATCTAAGCTTTTCATGAGGTGAAGAAGGGCTTTCATGCTGGGAGGATGATGTTGGGTCAGATCAATGGGTTGTAATCCTCTCTTCTACTCTTTCTATCAATAAAGCTATTTGAGTTTTCCTCCACATTCTTGTATGTCTCAGTTGATATATGCATTTGTGTGGTCAATATATATCTGATCCTATATTGCTTATGATTGTAGATCTTGATGCTTTGATGGTATTATGCTGCTTTGACTCTACAGGTGTTCTTGAAGCGGGACAAGCAAGGAAGGAGCGGCAAAGATCTGTCAAAGGGGAGAGGAAACAAGCAAGGAGCCAAGTGAAAGACTGAGGTTGGTACTCTTTGCTTCTCTCTCATCTACTTCTCATAAAGGAAAACATAAGTAACTTTAGTTTGTTTGCTTCTAAGATAGCTACCCGTCTTAGTGGGACTAACAGCTCTGAATGGACACTAAATTTCCCGATAACAAAATTGTGACTCTGCTGGGGAGCGAATAGCTTGTTTGCTTGTTTATATTTGTTTACTTTATAAACTACAGATGGAACCTGAAGTTAAGCCAGCTAGCCTTTGAACTACATTTGCTATGCAAGTGTAAAGTAGATCAATGCTGCTTCAGTCCATCTCCATGTTTTGTTTATAAACTGAACAATTGATTTGCAAACATCCTAATTGCCCTGGTGGTGGCTCAAGTAACCTCATTAGATCAACCATTATGATTTGTATTTACTGACTATCATTAGCTCGGCCTAAATCCCTGAACTAAGCTGCAAACTATGACCAAAAACCAAGTTAAAGTCTCATCCCTGGACCATCGCACTGTCTCCTTTTGACAGTCTAGATGCATCGCACCTCCCGTGTGTAGTAGGTAAGATGCATCCCTATTTCCCTGTGTTACAGGTGCGATGATCAGATAAGACTGTTTCTGCCTCCAGATTTTGGTTTTTTCTTCACTCTCTTCATATTTATTCAGGAATTTTGCTGTCTATGATCAGTATACCACTGTTGAAACTCCCTTCCTTTACATTATTTAGCCTCCATTGTACAAAGAATTGTGAATGTTTTTATGTATTTTTCACCATTTACAGTTCTCCTTTACAAACAGTAGCTTAATCGAACTGTCGTCTCTTGATTTGAAAGTGTCGTAAATGTTGTTTTCAGTCAAAGAAAAGAATCCTACTCTTCTTGGTAGTCGATTACACTGTTACTCTTGTATTTGATTTGAACTAATAGTATTTCAAGTGTCGAAAACAGTTTTCAATTCAAAATCACAAAGTGTTGTCCTTGTCTTCCTTTCGTCTTTTGAAGAGAAAATTGTTAGTATTGTCACTTTCAAAGAAAAGATAATTTAGATTTGTACTTAGCATTCTTTTTGTCATTCACACATTAAGAAAGCAGAAAACAAATACATGCATGTGCATTTGCATTTAGACTTCTTGTTGATTTTGATTTAGGACAGTGCATCTAGTGTGTGCTCTCTGCTCTATGTTGAAAGAATCTCGCTTCTCTTTCCTTAGTAGCTAGGATTTTCATTGCAAAAAGAAGAGTAAACGACTGTTTATCATCTTAGATTGCATATTTAAGAATTGTATATCTACATCACGCGGTGAACCTTAAAGGAAAACTTCTTAAGAAAGATCAACTGTAAAATAAATTCAATGAACATAAAAACGCTTTGGAACCTAACGCACAACATTTAGAAGTCTAGGCTAGAGACGTATTCCGGCATCGTAAAGCCTAGTAACTATCGCTTTCATCATAGGTTGGGTGATTCCTCCTCTTTGAGACGACAAGTGCCAGTACGGACTTGTGCTCCCACGTACCGTCGAGTATATATTGGGAGACCACAATAGGCTATATCCTTTATCCTTAGGAAGCCGTGTCTGCCGCCCTATCGATCGCAATGCACTGAACACAACATTCAGGAAGATTGACTGTCGTACTGTAAAAAGTATTCTGCAGTTTTGTGATTGGTTTGGTAATCCCTCTGTCTAGATTTCCAGAGCAGTCACTTTTGTTCCTTTTCAGACTCCTTAAAAGAAAAGGTCCATCTGAGCACTTGTCACTCCAGGCTCATTAAAAATCGAAGGCGACTAGAGTCATCTTTAGCTTTTTCTCGACTCTTAAAAACTGAAAAAGCAAGTTGTCTCAAAGAGTCATAAAATTTATTTTAATCGGAATAACATCATTGTTCCCTTGTTGATCTTAGGTTGAGAAAATGGAGTCCAGCAACCAAGGATTTCCCCTTGGGGGAAATCCTAGTCCTTTCTCCTCTTGGGGGGATGTTGGTGCACCTCATATGGCCACATTGTCCCTTCCAGGATTGACGATTGGCTTGCTGGTATGGCTCTTCTCAACCTCTGTCGTTCAAAGCACCGTGATTCCTGAGCAATCAAATCAGCAACTAGATGATACTAGAGTTACCCCCCAACCTTCTACTTCATTTTTTTCTCCCTCTCCTTCTTCCTCTTCGCTTAGTGAAGCTAGTAAAACTAAAAACCAAGTAACTGAGAAGAAGAAGAAAGGGAAGGAGAAGAAGAAGAAGGAGCCAATGGCAAAAAGGGGCAACCATACATCGTCTAGCGAAAATCCGCACACTACATCGTCCAAACCTAAATCTCCATGTGTCATTTGCAAAGGGGACCACTATCATCGAGACTGTCTTTGCATCCCTCGAATCTTAAGGGACTGGTCTCCTCACTTGCACAATCCGGTGTCCTCAACCTCTGACGATCATGTTGAGAGTACACCATCAACTAGTGAAAACGAAGTCAATGGATAGAAAGGAAGATATAAATTTCCTTGTAGACTGTGTGAAATCAATCATGCCATCCACCATTGTCCCTTCCTAGACGAAGCTAAAAGAGTCTTGGATAACCATCCTGCTTCACTGCTACAGCTTCCTCCTGGATACAAGAAACTCTTGTCGAGTCTATCACTAGTTGAAAATCCAACTGACACACCTTTTTGGTTGGTCGAAGCATCTATCATTGAAGATAAATCCTCTGAGTCCACACCGGACCAAAGTCAATAGGTCGAGATGGCAGTCAACCCAGTCTTGTCTTCAGAAGGTCTACCTTCAGATGATACAGTCACCAAAGAGAATGAGAACGACACCGTTCAAATTCTCTTCATAAACACAGACTCTGATGAACATGGGGGCAATCTACCTGTTCCTTTACCGCAAGAAGGAAGTTCGTCGGAGATGTATCTGGCCGTTTATTCAGTCCCACCTCCAAGCAACCTAGTCATTTCCTTCGACTAGAATCTACTAGGCAGACTCCGTCTACCATCTAATGTACTATTTCGAATCATAGTACAAGCTTACAGAATGGTCATGGTCGGTACCATCATAGATGAAGGGGCTTCTATGAGTATCCTTTCCTCAACTGCTTGGAAAGCGCTTGGTTCGCCATCGCTTTTACCTGAGATGCGAAATCTGACAGGCTTCGACAAAGGAACCAGTTGACTGTTAGGGATCCTTCCAAATTTGCCTATAAATTTGAGAAGGAAAACTGTTTATCTAAACATAATGGTAGTCCAAGGACCTTTATATTACAATCTACTCCTTGGGCGTGACTATATTTATAGCATGGGAGCCATTGTTTCCTCACTCTTTCAAGTGATGTGTTTTCTGCATGAAGGCAGAGTGGTCTAGCTCATAGACCAGCTTTCATTCCCCGACTCACACATAGCTAATAGTAAAATTCCATCCATAACTGGTCTTTTTGCGCAAGGAATGTCTCATCAATCTCCAATCTGTCCACCTAATGAGTGCGAGTGATTCGGTGATTGTAACTAAAACCCAGGGGGCATGCACCCTGGTCTGCTTTGGAAGGAAAACCCCAAGTATAAGGTGGGTTTCTGCATAGGAATATGACTAGTCTGACACACCCATCCGTTTAGGAAAATGGGATTAGACTGGAATAAGATACCTCCATCAGAAGGGAGGCCTTTCCCAACAGAGCCAAGAAAGGTTTTGTCTGCAAATTGAAGGGTAACCTGGAAACTCTACTTCATTATACCTAGGGGCATGCAAACCTTTTTGCATGTAAGTGAAAAGCGACCAACGTAGCTCTAACCCCATAGTTTCTGCTGACTTCGACTACTTAAGTTAGGTGATTGGTTTGATCAACCATTCACCTTTGCAAGGACCAAATGGCACTGGCAAAGTAAAGGATATGTTTCCCACCGAGAAGCTATCCTAACTAACCTTAGTATTTCTTTAACCCCTAGGACAATAGTTGGTCGTTCCTAGCTTACATAATGAAAGGATCTGGAATAAAGTTTCGAATGGTGCAAGCTCCCTAAAAAATGAACCTATCGATGAGACATCCTTATTATACAACTGGCACGAGCAGTTTTACGTGAAGTTCAAGCTCGTTAAAAAATAAACCTAGCAATGAGCATATGTTCCACCAGAGTTTAAGCTCATTAAAAAATGAACCCACCTTCGGTAAATAACCACTGCAATCGCTTTATCATCAGCTTTTGAGCCTTGGTCGTGTTCTCACCATCACCTCCCCTCTATTTTAGCCAATCATACGCCTCCATTTGATTGTTTACCCCTTTTGAGGAACAACTGCGATGAGTGATTCTGTTAGCCATATTCTTTACACTGCCATGATTGGAAAGTTCCAAACCGTACTTGGAACTAGCTGCTACCCAAAAATATCACTCGTTCCTCAAAAAACGAGTCTCCTTTAAGCTCTTTTCATCTGACTCGTAAAATATGAAAATATTGCCGAGAAATTGGCCTCTCCAGCTCGTTAAAGTGATCGGAAGTGCTATCCCTCCTCTAGATTTTAATCTTTTTGGACCTGAGGGATCATTACACAAAAAGATCGAGCGTTTGTCTTGTTCGACTCGTTAAAACTATCGAAAAGTCATCCCTTTCGTATTGTTTTATACTTTTTCGGACTTAAGGGATTACATCACAAAAAAGGAATACTGGAGTTTCCTTTCTGTCCTTTTTCAGACTCTCTAAAAATGAAAAGGACCAAGTTATATTTGTCATTAAACTCGTTAAAACAATAGTGACAAACTTGTACTTACAGGCAAGAGCGAGTTTCACTGTCGCTAGGCTCGTTAAAACATAGCGATGGGTTTGCCCGAAGGGAAAATTATAGAACAAGCATATTTTATCCTCCTAAAGCTTGAAAAAAATAAAGAGGTACTGTTCAGAAATGACTGGGGAAAAATTGGGAAGAAAACTTGAAGAAACTTTATTGGTAGCAAGTCGCTCTTGAACATGACACTTTCACTCCATCACCATGATTGAGTCAGGTTGGGTTATTTCGTTCACCGGTCGTATCACCATTGGTCCACCATACCATCCATTTTTGGGGTTAACGCTACCAATCCATTTCAGTGTCGCCGATATGTTCAAGAGAAGTCGCTCAGAGAATTCACCAACCCAGCTTGTGTCTCATCCGCTACAATACCTTCATGCTTCATTCTTTCATGACCGCCACCCTGAACCTTGTATCATCAAATCGTTTTCACCTCCACAAAATCATTTGCTTTGTTCCATGTCGTAGACGTGGGATTCATTAATGCCCTCCTACGATGGGTCAATTCTTGTCGACATTAGCGCATTATCCAAGAAGTCGATCTAGGAACAACCCTTTCAGTACTTTGAAGCTTGCATGCCTCAATGGCAAGTTTCTCACTTCCGGCGACAGGTTTACATTAATGGCCTTCAACCGAAAGATTTTGCGTGATGTTCAACACCAAGTCCCATTTTCAAACCACGTGAATCGTACTGTCGTACCTTGAGGGTCATCATCATTATCGGTGATTCCTCTCACGCTTGTTAATAGATTACATCATTGGCTAGTAATCAGGTGATGTCTTTCCATGTTCGACTCCAGAACATCTTTTCACATGGATTGACTTGTATTTCGGGTGAAGATTGAAAGAGTTTTGAAGACCCCGGATCTAGTTTCATCCATCCGAGCTGCGATATATTCAGAAAAATAAAGACATCAAATGTACATCATTGCTACATAGATAATCATCCAAGCCAAAGATGATGGCTCTACTAGAATCATCAGTCTGCCACATAGACGGTTGTATGTCCTATGTACATGAGAATGAATTTATAAAGCTGAGCATGGGAATGCCCGCCTCAGCTAGATCATGAAAATATTATGAAGATAATGTATTGTATTGTATCTTATTACAGGTCGCCTTTCAGTTCGAAAAACCTCAGATCCTCATGATAAAGCATTTCACCCGACATCAAAAAGATTTACGACCTCATGCTTTAGGGGGAAACTGTTATAGACATATTTGGGCACTGCAACCTGTTGTCGTCACCAACAACCCCCCTCTTTGATTGGTATTAGCAATAACACCAAGCAAATGGGGACCCTTAACAAAAATCCAAAAAAAAAACATTTTATCAAAATTTTTGTATTTTGACTCCCTAAAGCTATATCACATCGCGAGAAGAGAGTGAGACGTTTTCCTATGCGCATAATAAGCTGCGAAGAAGCGACGCAAAATTCATCTCATCGCTTGTATTGTGAAGCTCTCTTAAATAAAAAGCTTAAGGAATCGCCGACGGCCGATATGCGACGTCGCATATCGCAACATCACATAAGCAGAACACAATGGTTGAATGATTAAGTGCGATCTGCGATATTGCGATCTGCGATGAATGCGATCATCAATTCATGAGATGACACATCTTAAATGACACAATCCTTGACACTGCGATGCGAGTCGCAGAGATCACTCATCGCAAAAATTTCCTCGACACAGCGTTCAAGGAAAGTTGTCTGCAGACCAAAATTGGGCGCGCACCTTAAAAAGAATTTAATGATTGTACGCCAAAGTATCCGAGAAGGATTGCATTGTGTTTTCCGAAGAGTCAGTTCATTATGAGTGTCATGATTATGCATTCATTAGAGCTTAAAGCTTTCATGTCAATATTTTCGTCATTACTCTTTTCCTTTTGCGTAAACTGTAAGACAACAACTAATATAAATCAATGTGCAGGAAACATCTAAGGAAAAGGGGAAAGCGTCAATACTCGGAGAACAGAGAAGAGATGCCTTCGCAAACGGATGCCGCATGCAGCAGGACCGCGGATTCCAGAGTATCACTCAACAGAGACTGATGGAAATAGACTATCCAAGACTCAGAGTCAAAGGCTCACAAAAGCAGCATGTTTACAAAAGATCCTGAAGCTTAGACTGGGTAAAGCAAAAGGAAAAACGCTAAAGAGGGAAAACGCACCAGAAAAGCCTGGAACAAAGAACGGAAGCGGTTTTCAATACAGAGAATTGTTCAGTGAGCAAAGTCCCTAACTTGTTTAGTCATTCGCAAGGTCGGAAACCAAAATAGTAACAACACAATCAGTTTGAGAGAAATTTGGGTTATTACCAAGTATACACACAACGAATACACCAAGCCAGAGGAAAATATCTTCCAGTTTGTCAGAAAGCGGTGCCAGCGCTTGTTATTTCTATTTTCGTAACTCAAACGAAAGGAGAAGACAAGCAGCCGACTCTTCCCAAGCGGATGTTGCATTGCTTACAGCACTAAGGAGCAAATACAGAAATGGTTAGAAATTAGATTCAATTTTTAGAAATAAATTTGCTTTAGTAGAAGGGCGGTCATTTGAAACGTGTCCTAAATTTATGTAATTAAGATTAATTAGTTAGCAGTATTTAAACCCTTCTTAGGCATTTAGAGAAGGGTCCGGAAATTTGTCAAAAAACTTGTCCTCAGAACATGCACTTTTGCACCCTCGGAGGGGGTTTTTGGTGAATGGATGGATCGAGATTTATCAATGTTTGCATTTAATGTCTGCTACTGATGTTGCACTTTTGTACTCTTAGTAGATGTTAGAACAAGTAGAGATAAATCGTTATTGCTTGAAGCTTATGAGTGGAACCAGTCATAAATGGTACTTTTATCTCTTGACCAGTTTCTGTTCATATTCTTAAAGTGATATGCAGTTTTCAGTTGTTTATATGTTAATGCATGAATGTGTGGGTTACCATTTGGCACTTCTGTATGGTGGAGTCATTTATTTGTGCTTGATATATGAATAACTTATTATGCGATATGCTGTTCACAACTGTTTTGCTTAACTTCTTATGCAGAATGGTTTATATTAATTGATTTCTATTCTTATGATAGCTGAATGATCTTTATTACCAGTTATTGTTCAAAATATCTTTAGATCGCATAATAGAAGAAATACACCCCGGGTTAGCGTAGATTAGATGTGTTGTCTTTTGTTAGATTACAATAGCATAGAAGTTAGTTTAGAAGTTTGAATTAAATTAGCTTAAAATACTCCTAGATCAGCATCATCCAACTCTACACACACACACCCCTTAGATTGGGAAACTGGTCCCATTATCCCCAGTCGGACCCACTACACCAAACGGATAAGGAGCTGCCAACCAAGGTCCGGACCGGGTGGGTATCCCCCTTGTTGTCGACTCGATTTTCAGGGCTTCAACACAACCCCAATCACATATGTCCATAAACCAAGGGCTTCTAAATCCCTAAAAGTGTTGTTTCATACCCTAAAGGAGCAAGGTCAGCTGATTACATCATCTCCCAGAAGTTCTCCATGAAAAACTGCTCAGAACTGGTCAAAACTGGACCATACAGACTGCTCAGTGCTAAGGGTGCAATGCATCTCACCTGCCACATGCAAAAAGTGTGATGCATACTGAAAAGCCCTTCTGTGGGGTGCGATGAGCGAGAGTAGACAAATGGTAGAAGTAGTTGGCTAGGTGGAAACCCAGAGTATCTTCTAGAAACTGCCCATTTGACACTTGCCTCTCTGAATTCGCCCAGGGATGAGTAAGAGATCATGAATCTCCAAGTGGAACCAAGAACTATCAGAGAGAGGACACTAATCAAAATCCCAGAAGCTAACTCACCCACCTGCAAACATCTATATATGGATCCCTCATCCCAGAGATCCAAAGGCTGGAATCTTGTATTTTGTAAGGAAGTGTTGTTGGTTTCTTTGTGGAACATCATAGTGTTGGGTGATCTAAGCTTTTCATGAGGTGAAGAAGGGCTTTCATGCTGGGAGGATGATGCTGGGTCAGATCAATGGGTTGTAATCCTCTCTTCTACTCTTTCTATCAATAAAGTTATTTGAGTTTTCCTCCACATTCTTGTATGTCTCAGTTGATATATGCATTTGTGTGGTCAATATATATCTGATCCTATATTGCTTATGATTGTAGATCTCAATGCTTTGATGTTATTATGCTGCTTTGACTCTACAGGTGTTCTTCAAGTGGGACAAGCAAGGAAGGAGCAGCAAATATCTGTCAAAGGGGAGAGGAAACAAGCAAGGAGCCAAGCGAAAGACTGAGGTTGGTACTCTCTGCTTCTCTCTCATCTACTTCTCATAAAGGAAAACATAAGTAACTTTAGTTTGTTTGTTTCTAAGATAGCTACCCGTCTTAGTGGGACTAGCAGCTCTGAATGGACACTAGATTTCCTGATAACACTTAGCCATAAGAAACCAATGAACACCCACACTAGGATGTCTTGCCCAACATTCAACTTGGAATAAGTGTCCCTTAAACGTGGTCTTATTTTTCCTTTATTAACTTTTATTACATGAAATTTTAACCAGGGGTTGTTACAGACCCCTCCGCCTTGGGGAACACCGTCCTCGGTGTTAAACCACACCAAGACCTCAGCAAGACCACTGGAAAGAAAACATACTACCCATGGAGCTTTATAACTTAGCTTGTTGTAGTATTTAAAATGAATGACCTGATCAAAAGTAAAAAATCATGACAACATTACAAGATATCGCATATTGGAGCTTTATAACATAGCTAATTACAGTATTTACAATAGCTACATATACACATATGCACATTTACTAAACCAACAAATAAAAGGATACAATGCCTGTATCAATCAACAAGGGAATCGAGAGGCTCACACCTCCACCCTCATAATAGTACCATGATTCACCTCCTCCCTAGGGAGTCCAAAATCCACTGTCAAATTCAAAGATGCACCCAATGTCCAACGCTACAATCCTATGCCACTTGTCCTCACAGTGAATAGTTATCAGCTCATTGTTCCAGGGCGCACTCCCAATATGCATATGATTCCATCAGGAACTTCTAATGACCAAAACAAATCCATCCCCGATCTTCCCTTCTCTGCTACACAGTCCCTCGGGAAATTTGGTCACCCCCTTCTATGCAACCACTCACCTTCCAAGTTCCTCGACATCCTTTATCCCGGGCGATCCATCCCTCGACAAGGCTTCCTCGCATTGGAAGGTCAAAAAAACAAGGCACATACCTACCTCAAAACCATCATATCAATCATAATATGCTCATGGAAATCAATGGACACTATTGGGTACTAGTGTCCACAATGGCCCTGCTCCTAAATGCTTTACCAAGATACTTTTGCCTGATCCAATTCCTTTTGTTGTTGTTTTTAATGCTTGTCATCCGTTTCGACCACCCAACCAAGCATTTCATACTTTCCTGTACTAAGCACATAATTTCCATTATATTCAAAATAAATTGAAATAACTTCAAATTATACCTCATTCGCGGCTCGTTAAGAAGGTACACTTGCAATTCGGTTTGATTTCTGTCACAACAAGTCAAACTAGCATCTATGACCAATTCATCATGTATAAACATATCAGATCAAGTTATCCCAAAACACAACCATCATATATAAAAATCATAAATCACATGTAATCATCATAAACCAAAATCATAGATCACATGTAATCATCATAGACCAGAATCATAAATCACATGCATAATAAAACTGAAATAAAATACTAAATTATCCTTTAATCAATCCTTAGCTTCTACCTTTGTCCTCATTCTGTACACACACCAGATTGGTTGCCACACCCGAAAAACACCCAGTGCCTTCTCCTCAACTATGTGCACATACACATAGTTTGCATCACAGACATGACATACAACACCATGCACCTATACCTGACATACCACACATACAACTACACCCAGTGTACAACATAACATAATACATACTCCTACATCTGGTGTACACCATAACACAATACATACACCTACACCCGAAGTACAACACAACACAAATACGTACACAAAGTACAACACAATGAATGCATATGTCACAATACCATGACTACACAACAAAAATACATAGTACCGCATGCCCGCAACACAACATGTACGACATACGCACAATACCACATGTACACTGGTACCATATGTACAACATGTACGTAGTACCACTTATACACAACACCACCTACACAACATCACATGTACACAACACCACCGACACAATGCGTACACTATGCCACATGTACACCACACCACTTGTACAACATGTATAGAATATCACATGTACACAGTACCACATGCCTGACATTTACATGACACCACATGTACACAGCATCACATGCACGACATGTACACAATGCCCCTTTCACACAACACCACATGTACAACATTTACATAACACCACATGCACACAACACCATATGTACATAGTACCACTTGTACAACATGCACACAACACCGTATGTACATAGCACTGCATATAAAACATGTACATAATTTCATATGTGCACAACACTGCATATCCAACATGTGCACAACTCCATATGCACACAATGCCACATATCCATCATTCGCACAATACAATATGTACACAACACCGCATATCCAACCTATACATAGCACCATCTATACCCAACACTACATAATATGCACACAACACCATAGGTACAATCACTGAATATAAAATATGCACAACATATACATAACAATAGCACTGCGCATCTAATACCACACTACCTCTACCAAGAAACCTTGCTTCCAGTGTCTCTCCGCCATCCATGCTTATCCTAGCATGTTGCAGATCACACTATTTTCATTTCATTGATGTATCTCTCAGCATTAGCCTTTCCATAACATAAACATAGACATAGTATAATCACATAATATCAATTCATATCCACATGATACTAACCTCAAAGACCTTTCAGGCTACTCTTCCCACTTGATTCCTCATGAACCAAAAATGTCTTCATGGCATTCACCTACAAAAGTCATTCCTCCAAAAGAATGATTCTTGATGACCTTGTCAGACAACAATATGCATACATACCTATATACATGCAGATATATAACAATTAGCATAAACATGATCGCAACATAATTACCAAATATCATAAGGTCAAGGTTAATAGAACTCCCTTTATCCATGCATATCATGCATAACATTGAGAACAATTGTTCCCAAAATAGCCAAGGAATCAGATGCCTCACATCCATTCACTTTACCTTTCCTATTGGCTTTCTCATGATTGTCCTACAACCATACATTTACACTAATGGACCCAACCAACTAATTCAACTGTCATACTCTTACCTTTAGTTGCTCTTACACATGCACCAATTAATCTAAGTCTTTCATTACCTATTGGGTTTCATCCGACTCTTCTTGAACTCCATTAACTTTCCTCTTTCCCAACCAATTCCCGAGACTCAAACATAAAATACAAGAACAAGAAACAAACAAGAAAACAAACACAAAGAACCAACAATGATACGACACCACAACCAAAGTGGCATAGCTATGCACCATACATATAAAATTCGCAATCAAACACAACAAATCAAAAAATACCAAAAGCACAAGACTAACAAAGGACATCATGACTCAATCCCCATGGTTCCCAATGCTTCCAAGGAAAATCTCAACCTGATTCTTCTTCAGAATAGCATAGAAGTTTCCTTGCCATGCAATCCCTTGCATCATATTTCCATTGACACATAACTGTCAATGTATAAACAAATATAATATACCGATTTACCTTGTCACACTAAGGCAAAGAATGTTTCCTTGCAACTTCTCACACATGTCGACCACATGTTCCAAAGATCAAGACAACATATCTATTAATTTGAAATCAACCTTTACCAAGACTAATAATCATGTCATAATCCATAGTCAACTCATAGTCATTAGACATAATGCTATAACTATCACCTGCTTACACTCAAGTATATATAACTTGTCTCAACACATATGTGTTGGTACAACCATCTTAAAGCAAGATAATTTCTTCACGCAATCCTATAGACTCATAGTCATATCATGTAATAAATCAAACATTCAAAAAACTATAAATGTATCATGTTAGATAAATCAATTAGATAACATAATAGACACCAAACACTCAAACACCAAATAGATGACATAGTCAGACAATGAAGCACCAAGTATACTACATAAGAAAACTCATACCGTAATGTATCTCAGGGGAGGCTATCCTATTTGCACAATCAATCGATATTAGCATGATATAACTTCATGACATATCAACTCAAACATAAATAAGGTCATGATATCCATAATAGTCACTAGCTAACATGTTCACATCATAAACTCATAAACATTTATAATTCATACATAATAATCACATCTGCATAGTCAATTTAGATTAGTATGGCATAATATCATAACATATTAACTCATACCTGAATGTCATAACCCTAACCATTTGCATAGACCAATCGAAATTAGTATGATACATATAACGTCAAGATCTTAATGTAATAACCCTAATCATCAAGTTACTAGCATATAACAACAACAAGTTATATATCATGCTCATCAATAACATATAACATAATCATCAAGTTATCTAACATAATACAACAAGAGCAATGCATACAACCATAGGTTACTATCATTCATGACTATCCGACACATGTGCATATGATCACACTGATTCACTAGCATCTACCATGCATGTAACCATAACAACAATAAATGACAAACATGTATATAACCCTAGTGCATATAACAATCCTTTAACTAACATGCATGCACGCCAAACATGCAATACCTATATGACAATCTTCTCTTACCCCAAAATCTAATGCCACAGCCTCATTCTGATGATATGCATCTCATGCTCTATATCAGCCAATACATTAGCATCATAACATACCAATATCATCATGATGACCTAATTGCCTACAACAACCTCACAATGCATGTTTGACCTACCATACATGCATAACCATAACCATGAAAATGCATGCATAACAACATATAGACACCGACATGCATAACAAATTCATATACAATAATACACTCATGATGACACATCCCACAACAACACCATCAACCTTAACATGGCGATATCACTACAACCATGATCAACACCATGCAAATACAACAAGCACATGGACTACAAGCATAAGGAACATATATGCAACTGACATGAATGCATGACCGAAACACAACTCATCCAGTCCAAGGAGTGAACCATGCTCCGATACCACTCTGTAATCACCCTCCTCCCAAATCTACCCAAGTAACCGACCAACTGGGGTAAACATGTGACAAGAAGTTACTATGATATGATTCGACTCCCTATGTGTCAGTTAAGGAAGTGGAACCGATAGAAACACACCATACCATACCTTCTGCACTTGCTATAGGACTCCCATAATGCATCCCAGTCATTCCCCTGACCACTAAACCCTTGGATTCTCCCTTGATATGGATAAGGGTACATTTGCAAACCTCACGCACAACATGGGTATGCATGCATCTAGGGACTTTTCTCCTTAGACCAGTGCCTGCGACTCCAGGATTTGTCCCACTTTTCAAGCCCAAAATTGAGGTCACTGCCCAGAAACCCCTGTAGCTTCCAGAATCCATAACTTACATGATGACAAGGCTTACAAATCAAAAACTAACTCCGTGACTAGGCCTGACCATCCCCAACCGAGACTGACATTCTGTCAAACACTTGGCATCAATGTAATCTACATGAAATGAATACAAGATAGAGCATAAATGACTGATAACTCATATGAGACTTGACAAGAAGGATCACCACCCTCTTGCTTTAACTGTTTTGACATCAATCAGGTCTTGCATCCATTATCCTTTCAGTTACAAGTAAATACGTGAAATAACCATGACAATAACCAATCATGTAACCATGCTTATAACCATCATTAAACCATGTAAATAATAATGAGATAACAACTATTAAGGCCACATAATAACAAGTACAAAAGTAAGAGAACATAGCTTTTATTAAACATAGACAAAATCCAACTAGGTTTGAAGGTTGCCTTAGGAACTATGCCAGTATCCTCTTTTCCAACTGTTTCTTTCCATGCATTGGATTACATGACCTCTTTATCCTTCTTGGGATGAAGTTTTGGATGAAGTTTCCAACACCTTTCATTCCCATTCCCATTCATGTTACAATGGGTATAAAAGTACTTTCTCTTGCCCATCGACAAGGAAGTCTTCCAACTTGATGGAGATTCTTCATGCTTGATGCCAAGAATTTGGTCCATTCTTTTGACCATCACTTTGTTTCTCTCACAATCAACCACACGATGGTTAGTTGCATTACAAAAATCACAAGGATACATGTCCCACAAATAATCAAAATTACCAACATTTGGAAAATTCGTATGATATTTATACCTGTTCCCGGGGCTTTAACTTTGATGATGAGGTTTGGATGATGACATGCAAAATCCTTTAAAACATTCATCTCTCTTGGGAGACAAATTACCACTATCACTACCATCTTGGTGTGGCATATCATCATCTGATGATTTATTTGCCTCATATAGTTTGGAACACTCTCCAAAATCTCTATGACCATAACCCAATCCTTGATATATTGGTCTCTCCTTTACCTCAATAGGATTGGTAATACCTTGGCCATTGATTCTGAGGCCTCTTCCTTTATAACCCATATGATTTAGCAGATTCATACAAATTCCTTTAGTATGTTGTTTAAAGGCTGAAAAATATGTGTTATTAACATAAACTGAAGGATTTGAACTATATATGTTGATTACCTCATTTGATTTTCTGCCCGTCTTTTCTACTTCAGATGCTGATGACAAATTTGAATATGACTCAAGCCAACCACTTTTACCAATAGTCATATAATGAGAATATTTAAGATGTTGAAAAAACTCACAAACATCATTCTCCACACAGGGTCCATAACCTATGTTTGGACCATGCCCACAAATTGGTTTCACTCTAGAGGATTTATTTTCTACTTTTGGAGTGGAACTTTCACCAACTTGTTCCTCAAGCACATGTTGCAACTGAAGGCGCATATGCCTCTTCTCCTCTTCAGCAACTTCAAGCAATCTCCTCAATTCAAAATTCTCCATTCAAAGAGACAAGTTCATCTCCTCTAGCTCTTGGAGTTGAATATTATTTCTCATACCTGTAACTTGGTCAGAACCAAATCTAATACCAATTTATCTAAAAATGGAGGATAATTTCTCCTTCCTAAAAATTGACAATTCTCTGACGTTTTGTGAAGTAAAAATGGGTCTTATGAAAAAAAAAAGTTTTATGGTCTCTTCAAGGATAATGAGTTAGTTTTCATGTGAAATTTAAACAAGAAACATATCATCATGAAAATCAAAAAGGAAAACAAGAACAGAGATAAATCATAATTTGGTGACAAAGTACAAACCTCTTGGGCTACATCTTTGGGCCTACTAACACAGCTAGACTGCTCCATAGATTCCAGTGGTAAAAGAGTACATCAAATGTGTTGACAAATGAGTGGTTAATTTCCCTTTCAAGGAAACATTTTCCTGCAAAGAACTCTCACTCTAGAAAGCATGACCACCTACAGTATGTCATGAAATAGTCAACAAGAAAAGGGATCTCACATCAAGACCTTGTACTCCATCTGAAAAAGAGCATAAATGTACAAAAAATCCACATTGAAGTACTAAAAATATAACTTTCCTCAAAAAGGCATAATGAGAAAAGACAAACATGATTTGCACCATAGATGTCACAACTACTGTAGATAACTTATGAAGGTAGGAAAATCCCTATAAGGTCCTCTCCATGCTCAAAAACCTTCAAAAACTGCTTCAAACCATTGATTGTCCCTATCACCCATAGACTCAAACTTGCAAAACATTCCTTCCAGAAGTTCTCCAATCAGTAAACAGAGGCTTCCATTGGATTTAGAATGTCCAAAATCCCCTATCTCGCCTCTTCTTCAGCTCAAAAAGACCAAAAAAACCTCAAGTTATGGCTCTCTCAAGTTTTTGTTGTTATTCATCCTCCAAATTGGATCAACCTCCAAACTGAGCAACATTTTCACCCTTTATACCACTCAAGAGGTGGCAAATTCACCCGCAATAGGTGAAAATTTCTGCTTCTTTTAAATTCATAATAACCCCTTAGGTGTAAATTCAAGGCCACATGGGTGCCATAAGGCCAAGGGCTAGGCTAATGGTCCGCCCCCGCAGGCCTTGGCACCTTTTTTGTTGGGCTGAGGTTGCATGGAGGTGATGTGATCGGGGGTCAGGGCTAACAACCAGGCCCTGCCATCGAAACCCTTTACCTTTCTGTTAAAGTTTATATGCAATACAATATGACCTGGGCTAGGTCTTATAGCCCTCCTCCTCCGCCAAGCTCCCGAAGTCCTCGGCGCTCAGTCCTGTGGCCTATTCTGTGACCAAGGGTTGGAGCTGATCCCTTATCCCTCTCCAACTACAATAGCACCAGGGTCTTATGCAGTGATTGTGACTAAGGGCCAAGGATTAATGCCTATCCCCTCTCCTTTAAGACAATGGTGGTCCTATGGGGTAATACAACCGGGGATCAGGGCTCACAACCTAGCCCCTCCTTCCAAACGCGCCCAAACATAAAGTTTAAATAGGTGCAAAGAAGTATAAGGGTAAGAACTACCTGTGGGAGAGTTGGTAAGGTACTGGAATGTGTATTGGCAAGTCACTCATTCGAACCCTATGGGAGGCCATATGACCCATAACAAAAAAATTATCCAATGTGGAGGTGCAACATGGCGACCTCTGATTGGGCCATGTGGCAACCTCCCATTAGGCCACCAAACATAAAAATCCCAATCAGATTCGACCACCCGTGCCTATACAATCCCGACGTGTGGAGAGTTGTGGTTGGTCCCATATGCCTAGTTTGCATGCTGATGTCATCATGACATCAGCAGTACAAACTACCAAGTCAACAGCCCAGTCATCCCACCTACAATTTTTTTAGCTTTTGATCCAAACGATCATAACATCATAACTTGAGCATATGATATCAATTTTCAGTGATTCAAGTGGCATTGGATTTAGAGCAGCGAGCACTATGATATGACACTGGCTTCGAAATATTATTGGGACTTTCATTTTTTAGCAAAATTTTGATGTTCATATCAATGGAGGAGCTCGAAGAGTGTGGGTATAAGGAACAACTACACATCATTATGTTAATTTCATTTTGGAACAGGCTCATCATAAATTTTCTTGGCTAGGAGATTTTGGAAGTCTGCTACAACATGGAATGTTTGGTCAGCTCGAAGAAAGAAGAGTTTGATCGTCAAATGGATTATCACACAACCACGTTGGAACACAATTTTCATTTTTGACTAAGTAGGGGGGAATGCAAGCCACTGAGGACCAGCTTCACCAGGCGTTATTTGAATAAAAAAATGGTCCTTAGCAGACCAAAATCAACAGGTTGCAAGTCAAGAATGACACTTTAGAGCTTTGTTTGGCTAAATTGAAGTCGACAACTGGGTGTGGGAAAATGCAAAAAGGTTGGAAGGAAATAGGAGAGTGGAGTTGTCGACTTATTAGGAAGCAATTGATGAGAAACATTGACAAAGGGAAGAAGCGGTGGAGAAATTTTAGGTGCTTGTCTAGCCAAGGTAGAAGGAAGAGGAATGTGCAGAACCCAGCCCAGAATATGGATTCAACTATAAAGGCTAGTTTAAATTAAGTGTTAATCTATGCATTGCACATATTAGAAATCTTAGGAGTATTTTGGAGGACATATAGGAATTTTCATCTCAATAGTTTAAAATATTATCAATGTAGGCAACAAGTAAGTCTTTTTTGGATTGTTTTGAACACAACAGTTGATGATCATGTAGAAAATGTAAAGGGTTTTGGCCTTGCAACAAGATTGAATTGAATAGACTCAACTCTCTAACCATTTATTAAAAAAAAAACATATATTTAAAAAATATTTATATATATACTTTTTTATATAAATTAATTACATTATTTTATAATCTATTATATAAATTAATTATATTTCACAATAAAAAATCTAGTTACAAACATTCTCTCCATAAAATTCCAAAACTAATGCCAATAAAGACAAACGAAACCAAATATGAATTTGATTGCAACATGGATAATCACAAATAAGTTCTAAAGAGACACTTGATTCTCAAGCCAGATATTCTAACTTGAAATACGATGAAGGAGATTCTATTGTGAAAGAAGATGAAGTCTTTCTTGCAACTAATATCAGCAATTATGCTTCTTTGATCATGTGAAAAACCATAGGGAATTGAAAACTTTAAAGAAAAACACTCACATTTACCCAAGCTAACCAGTCCACTGGGGTAAACATGTGATGAAGAGTTACTATGATGTGATTCAACTCCCCATGTACAGTTAAGGAATTGGAACTGACAAGGCAAGACCAATCTGACCTTCCTCAGGAGCTACAAAACCTTCATGAGACAACCAACCCTTCTGGGTGCCTAAGCCCTAAAAAAACTTGTCATTTTGTTGAGCTAGACCCCTAGTCACTCCCATGACAAGCCATGCATGCGACTGAGGCCCTCCAGTCACTCCCACAACAAGGAATTCATGTGACTATGGCCTTTTTTAGGTAGTTCTAAGCTAGCAACCCCAAATTCTATGCCACTTTTTCAGGGCTAGGGCTTAGGCCTTTACACAGAACTTCATGACACTTCCAAAAATGATAAATAAAAGTCAATTAAGGCTACTAATGCAAACATTGGTACAAGGACTTAACCAGAACCCTACCATCCATGACAAAAACTTCATTAAACATATCATAAACATGTAATCTACAGGTCATAACAACATATATGAGCATAGGGGTCTCACACTTATTTGAGAATCATCAAGAATAATTGATGCGTTATCATAATAGATGCATTATCATCTATTAGGTCATATATTCATTTACATTTCATGTACTAATCAAATCATGATGAGAGCCATAACCAAATTCTATCATAAACCATGCTTATAACCCGCATATAACCAACAAAATAACAAGGATAGAACAACCATACAAACAAAATATTAACAAATATAGGTACAGATGAAGTACCAAAGGAAAAGGAGCTCTTGTCAACATATGCAAGTCCAACCAAGTTAGGGACTTCCACATACCACCCAACCATAGATTAGGCTAAACCAAATATTTCTTTCAGCCAATCATCCCCGTTCCATATGTAGAAAATCATGTAGATTCACAAGCTAATGCAATTTGCTAAAGAGAGAGACAAGAATCTACTTCAAATCTTTACAACGGAAACCCATAAACATCAAGAAAACAATAATTGATAGAGGAAGAGAATCAAAGGCACATAACACAATAAATATTTGGGGAAAGCCACAGCTCAAAACACCACTATCTGTTTTGTATTAATCCAGAAAATCAAGATGAAATTACAATGCTTGTTCTCTCAAGAACAATCCGAGCACTCAACAAATTCAATCTTCAACTCATAAGCAAGCTCAAGGCCAAATCCTAGCCAATTCACAAGCTCTCAAAGTCTTTATTCCAATGTGTAATTCCTATAAAGGATAGTTTGTATTTAAAGGGAAATAAAACCTCTAAAAATAGCGCAATCCCTCAAGGATCAATTCCTAAATGCATGCACTATCAGTGCAACTCAAAAAAATCTAAAACAAATATTACATTGTCCCTGCACTCTAGTCTCAAATGGGTCTTTCTCAGAATCAACATGCATGTGTTTCTGATGAGTAAATATTCAGTTAACTAGAGTAGCAATGATGGAGTTCATTAGTGTCACCACTGACTATTAACTCACTATTAGTCTCTCAATCAGTTTAAGAACTAATTTAACTGAACTGACTCATGAAACCGAGTCTTCTATTTTACAACTCACAATTAACTCACACTGGACTCCTACAAAGTAGGGAGAACATATACATGACTTCCAAAATACTTCCAACTCGAATTTCCTAAGTTAAGTAAGTTTAATAAACTTAATTTAACTATTTTAAGTTGCTATGAGAATAGAATTCGAATTTAATTCATAGTTTAATTCAAGGACAAATTAAAATGGAATTTCTTGTTGTCATTCTCAACACTCCCTCTCAACAAGAAATAGATTTTTTTTATGAGAAAATTCTTCGGCGTAAATCACATGATCTTACATTTGTCGACGTGTTTCGAACCAACCAGTGTGGTTCATCGTCAGGACAAGTTGAAGAATCAGATCTAGGCTGCAAGTTAAATAGTTAGAGCAGGACCTCCAACGACTATATTTGACCAGGCAACGACTAAATTGACCAACTAACGGCTAATCTTGACTTGGAAACAACTAGTAGGATAGGACCAAGGGAAAGGAGAACAACTTAATTAAAAATTAAAATAAGTTAAAGTTAAATTCAGTTAAATTAACTATTTCAAATTTGTTTTAATTTTAGAGTTTAATAAAAAGAAAATCCTATTGTTAGGATTGTTATAAATAAATTTAAGTTTAATATAGTAAGAATTTATAATTTAATTTAATTTAATTGTTTATTCATTTATTAATTTGTTTTCTATATATATATATAATAAAAATAAAAATAAAAATAAATAAGAGTATACATAAATAGATAAAATAAAATAAAAATAAAATCTTATTGTTAGAATTGTTATTTTTCAAGTTTAATATAATGAGAATTTATATTTTAATTTTATAAATAAATAAATAAAAATTAAATTAAATTAAATTAAATTAAAAAAAAAAAGAGAGATTAAATTCTACTCTTAGAATTGTTATTTTAGAGTTTAATATAATAAGAATATACATTTTAATTTTATATAATTGTTAAAAAAAAAAAGCAACTATTTGAATATATATAAACAAACACTCAAAGAGGAACAAAGAACTATGGTAAAAGAAATAAGGTTAAAGGATAACAAGGGGAACCAAAGAAATAAAAAACAAGCAATAAAAAATGGGAGGGGAGGAAGGCAAGAACACGACTAGGAAGCAAGGGCTGGGACCCAGCAGCTATTAATCTTCTAGTCGTCTTCTCTATTAAGATTGCTCAGCCTTTTTTCAAGAAGTCGATGGTTGCCTCCCGTTCCTTGATATTCTTATTTCAAAGAATAGTGATGGTTCACTCTCCCACCAAGTGTTTTGAAAGAAGACACATAAGGAGCAGTATCTTCATGCCAATTCTCACCATTTCCCAGTTCAGAAGTTGGGTGTTCTCAACACCCTCGCTACTTGGGCCCTAAGGATCTCAGATAAAAAGAGCTTTGAGAAAGAGAAATCCCATCTCCTTAATGTCTTTGTTGAGAATGGGTATAGTAGATACCTAGGTCAGAAGGCTTTCCTCAAAGCTGCCAAAAATTCGTTGACTAAAAAAGATCCTAAAGAATGAGTCCCAGGAGTCCACCTACCTTTTGTGCAAGGGACCACTGATAAGATAGCGAGGATTCTTAGGAAACATAATGTTCCCTCGACCTTTAGACCCCTTAACACCATTCATAATTCCCTCCGATCAGTGAAGGATCCTATCGACCCCAAGGACATGAAGGGGGTCTATATTATTCCTTGCTCCTGTGGGACCCCCTATATTGGTGAAACTGGGCACTCTATTAATCAGAGGATTAGTGAGCATGTAGTTGACCTTAAACATAGGAGAACCAAGTCTTCCGCACTTGCAGAGCATGCGGAGAAAACCAAACATCATGTTTGTATCGAGGAGGCTAGTGTTATTGCTAGGGTTTCGCAATTCCATCACCGAAAATTTAGGGAAGCCCTTGAAATTGAAAAAAGGTCATTAAAATGTATATTCTTATTAGATTAAACTCTAAAATAACAATTCTAAGAGTAGAATTTAATCTCATTTTTTTTTAATTAATAAAATTAAAATATAAATTCTCATTATATTAAACTTGAAAAATAACAATTCTAACAATAAGATTTTATTTTTATTTTATTTTATCTATATATGTATACTCTTATTTATTTTTATTTTTTTTATTTTTATTTTTTATTTTTTTTTAATTAATTATTTTTTTTTTTTTAATTTTTTTTTTTGAAAACAAATTAATAAATAAATAAACAATTAAATTAAATTAAATTATAAATTCTTACTATATTTATTTATAACAATCCTAACAATAGGATTTTCTTTTTATTAAACTCTAAAATTAAAACAAATTTGAAATAGTTAATTTAACTGAATTTAACTTTAACTTATTTTAATTTTTAATTAAGTTGTTCTCCTTTCCCTTGGTCCTATCCTGCTAGCCGTTTCCAAGTCAAGATTAGCCGTTAGTTGGTCAATTTAGCCGTTGCCTGGTCAAATATAGCCATTGGAGGTCCTGCTCTAACTATTTAACTTGTAGCATATATCTGATTCTTCAACTTGTCCTGATGATGAACCACACTGGTTGGTTCGAAACGCGTCGACAAATGTAAGATCATGTGATTTACGCTGAAGAATTTTCTCATAAACTTGATATGGATCACAGAAGCCTCAACTCAATAAAAGCAAGATATTATCAACTACCACGATCCTGTCTCTGTGAAACTTGAATTTACATCTTGACAATGCCTTTATCAAGATGTCAACATCTTGCTCCTCCGTGGGAATGTAATCTAACAACATGATCCACCTCAATACATAATCTCTAAGATGATGATATCGGATACCAATATGCTTGGACCGATCATGAAATACTGGATTTTAAGAGAGTTTGATACAACTCTGATTATCATAATAAATCAATGTCAAATCCATATGCTGACCAAACAAACCAACTAGGATCTTCCTCATCCAGGTAGCCTCACATGCTGTCTGACTTGTAGCCATGTACTCTGCCTCTACCAAACTAAGTGCAACCAATCTATGTTTCTTGTTGTACCAAGAAATTGTCGCTGACCCAATACTGAAGATCCCTCCTAATGTTCTCTTCTTGTCGGATGGACTCCCTGCCCAATCTACATTGGTGAAGCCTTGAAGCTTCACTCCCTCTGTCTGTCTATACCAAAACCCAAACTGAGTAGTACCTCTGAGGTATCTCAATACATGCTTTGTTTACTTCCAATATAGCTTGGTAGGCCTAACCATTGCTTGACTAAGCTAGTTAACTGCATAGCACATATCCAGTCGTGTTCACCAAGTACATGAGTGAACCCACAATCTACCTATAAACAGTAGCTACCGCTACTTCCCCTAAAGTAGCATCCTCCTTCCTCCAGTTACCATCTAGAGGTGTCTCCATTTCCTTCATATCAAACTCTCTTGCAAGGTCCTCCTTGCAAGATTTGATGAGCTTCTAATCACCTATTAGTATGATATCATCTACATAAAGTACAATGATCAACAACTTACCTTTGACCACTATGTGATATAGGTTCACATCCGCTTCACTCTTCATGAAGCCCAACCCAATGATGTAGCTATCTATCTTGGTGTACCAAGCACGAGTGCTTGCTTCAACCCATACAATGCTCTCTTGAGTTGGCACACATGTGACTCATAGTCCAAGGTTTCAAAACCTTCGGGCTACTCTATGTGCACCTCTTCCTCAATCATTCCATTGAGGAAGGAAATCTTCACATCCATCTAATGGATCTTCCAACCCATCTATGTTGATAGTGCCAAAATAGATCTGATTGATGAGTACCTTGCAATAGTAGAAAAGGTCTCATCATAGTCAATCCCCTCTACCTGTGAAAAGCCACGGGCCAAAAATTTGGACTTATGCTTCTCCACACTACCATATGCAGCTTGATTCACCTTATAAAGCCAATGGGAACTCACAACTGACTTGTCCTCCGGTCTCGGGACCACATCCCAAACATTGTTTCAAACTATGGAGTCATACTCCTCCACCATCGCATCAACCCAAATCGGTTGTTGCACTGCTTCCTGAAAGGAAGATGGCTCTGTCACAACACATGCACCCATAAGTTCCATGTATCCAGTGTACCTCTATGGTGACCTCCTCTGTCTGCGCTGAGAAGAGGGTGCTCCCAAATTATCTCATGCATCATCCAACAATCTATCAGCCTCTCTAGTGTGCTTTCTTCCCTCTCTAGAAGACTCTGCCTGAGTGGATGTCTCCACTCTCTGAACCTCTGCATGTGGCTGCTCCACATCAATCTGAGGCCCCTCAACCCATGTAGCTCAAGCACCCTCTCAAGGGATACTCGCATGGCTTCCTCCTCATCTAACCTAATATCCCTACGAACCACTGTCATCCGACTGATCGACATGTACACCTGATATTTGTGGGGTGTATCAATGTACCCCACAAAGATCCCCAACTTTGTTGTTGGCTCAAGCTTCTTTTGTGCATCTTTTGTCACATGGAAATAAACCAATGACCCAAAAATCCCGAAGTGACCAACATCTGGCCTCTTACTGGAATAAGCCTCCTTTGGTGTCTTCATCTCAAGTATCCGATGTGGGATACGGTTCTGAACATAAACCACTATGTTGCATGCCTCAGCCCACAAGTGTAGTGGTAGGCCCTGATCATGCAACATCGCCCTTGCTGCCCCTACTATGCTCTTGTTCTTCCTCTCGACAACCCCATTTTGTTGAGTTTTATGGGGTGTCATCAACTCTCATTTAATCCCTTACACTACATAGAAGTTCTTAAACTCATTGGAGACATACTCACCACTGCTATCACTCTATAGAGCTTTAACCTTCTTGCTAGTCTCTTTCTCTACCAATGCTTTGAACTCACAAAACTTTTTGAAAGTTTGATCCTTTGTCTGCATAAAAAATACCCAGCATTTGCAAGAATAGTCATAAACAAATCTAACATAATACCTTTGTTTGGCCGTGGATGCTGTTGAGAATGGTCCACACACATCTGAATGGACTCTCTCTAGAATAGACTCTACTCGATTGCCTCTATCTCCAAAGGAAAACTTGGTGTATTTTCCCAAAATACAACCCTTGCATGTATCAACTTGCTCAAGCGTACCTTTGGGAAGACCAGTAGAGATTTGCTACAATATCTTCAAAGCCCCATGATGCTGATCTGAATTTGAAACTACTTGAAATTTGTTTGCAAGGTATTCAATTCAAAATTAAACATGTTTAAAAGATTTCCATGTCTTGCAGAAAGAAAACAAATGAAATTTTCAGTTGTTCATGACCCATTTAAGCATAGCAGATTTATTTCCTTTTATTGTTTAACACACTAAAACAAATTTTTTCTACAAAATAAATCAACCACAAATGCAAAAGAAGTTGATAAAGCAGTTCACCCCTCCAGGGCTACGTCTGCTGGGTCCAAAGCTCCCAACCAGGCTTGTCCTTGTTTTTATTAAATGCTCAAATTGAAAATACAGCTGAATAGAAGCATATACATGAGAAATAGATGGTAAAAATGGATTCAGAACACTTGAATCCTTCAGGATTGACTATTGGATCACCTCCAATGGATACCTGCAACCCTATACAGTCTTCACAAAACTGGGCCCTAGTGGCTCCTAGAACTTTCACGGCTCAAAAACCTCTGCAAATGACCTCAGATGGCTATAAGACCTGCACCAATGGCTTCAGAAGGTCGAAAATACCCAAAATAAAAAAAAAAATCGTCCAAAACCGCCTTTCCTAGCCAAAGTTATGGCCAATTAAAGTTTTCCTCCAGTTTTGCCTAGAAACACTCCAGCTAACTTTAGTTGGAGTCCAGTTAGCTCCGCCAATTATGGCGGGACCGCCCAAATTTGGCGCTCCGCCAAAAACTCCGCCAGTCTAACTGCAGTTACATTAAATGCTGGCGGTTAGCATGGGATTCCGTGCTGGTGGTTAGTGCTGGCGGTTGGGGCTTAAGCCCTTGGTTCTGGGCCCGCGGTCATATGAAATGGGGGGCTGGCCCCTTTGGTTTCCGCCCCATGCAATTTTACAGCTTTTAAATACATTAATCCGCATCATAACCAACAGCTGACCTTGTGGGCTAACGGTAAGGCGCTGGATTGTTAGACCATAGGTCGGGGGTTCAAAACTCTGAACTCCCAAAAAAATTTTGCATATGCGCCCAAGAAGCTGCTGACCTCATCTGAGGGCCACGTACCAGCCTGTGATTGGTTGCTGAAAAGGGAATATTCCCTAGAATATTCCAAGGAATATTCTGCGGAATATTCCTTTTTTAATTTTTTTTTGAAAAATTAAAATTTCTAATGTTATGGACAAATTCTTCTTTTTGCCATAACTTCCTCATACGGTGACCGTTTTTCGAACCATTTGCGGCGCCAAAATCGGGAGGACAAGCACTTTCTAGTCATTCAACTTTGAACCAGTTCTGAGCACTTTTAATTTTGAGCATTTTACGACACTTAGGACATGAGCACCTGATCACGCCTCCCCATTGGGAAGCTTTTGGACCCCAAAAGCCTTCAACTACCTGTTAAAGAGGTGAGGGTACATCTCCCTCACTCTGTCCACCTCCATCCACTTTGCCTTGTTCGGGTTGCTACCTTTGAAACCAACCCGAACATAATCTACACTACCCCTTCTTGAAGTGCGTGTCCTTCTGTCAAGGATTGTATCTTCTTTCAGCTCATCTAAGAATTCTGGTGAGAAATCTTCTATAGATGGAAGCTGAACAACACTTTCATGATCAGTAATCAAAGGAGGTTCATACAAACGTAAGTTCTCCACATTGACAACAGAATACATTTGCATGTAGGAAGGCAAATCTAATTGAAAAGCATTATTTCCAACCTTCTTGAGGATTTTGAATGGACCATAACGAATAGGCTTCAGCTTTTTACCTTCTCCTTGCATCCTTTCCTTACTAATGTACAACCGTACCTCATCTCCTTCTTGAAACTTGTGATCGACTCTATGCTTGTCATGTCTTTCCTTGTACTTGCCTTAACTCTTCTCAAGCTGTTCTTGAATTTGCTGATGTATTTTCTAAATTCTTTCAATGAATGAACGAGCTTTGTGAATGTCACTATGTCCCTCAATGGCAACATCTTTCTCAAGAATGAAATCAAGAGGTGATTTTGGCAAGTAACCAAAACAAGCTTCAAACGGTGAGGTGTTTGTGGAAGAGTGCTTGGCACAATTGTAAGCATGTTGTATGTAGTGGAAATGTTCATCCCAAAGCTTGGGATGCTTGCTGCAATAACCTCTCAAGAGGTGCACAATGGTTTTGTTCACAACTTCGGTTTGTCCATCTGTTTGCGGATGGAAAGAAGTACTTTTCTTCAACTTTGTGTCCATCATCTCCCATAGGTTGGACCAAAAATTTCCCACAAATCTGGAATCCCTGTCACTAATAATGGAAGTAGACAAACCAAAGTTATAGTTTTCTTACAAGGCATAAGTATACACATTTTGCTGAAACGATCAACTGCTACATATAAATAATCATGCTGCTTTCTAGATTTTGGCAAACCTCCTACAAAATCCATAGAGATGTTCTCCCATGGTCTAGAAGGTACCGGCAAAGGAGTATACAAACCAAGCTTCCTGTTGCTAGGCTTGCTTGTAGCACATAATGAACAACCTCTTATGAACCTTGAAACAGAATCTACCATGCGAGGCCAATAGCAATACCTCTGTAGATGTGCAACTGTTTTGCTCACACCAAAATGGCCAGCAATAAGAGAAGAATGAGCTTCTCTTATGAAATTTATCCTCTCCCCCTGTGGTATACACAACTTGCCCAAATGAAACAACAAATTTTTATGCATGTGATAGTCATTTTCCTCTACATGATTTCCTTTACTCAAGTTAGCATACACATCTTTAAAGCCATCATCAGATGCATATTTTTCTATGTAACTATCATGTACAATGGAATCATTCTTAAGTAAAGTAACAGCACCAATAATAGGCCTTGAAAGCATATCAGCAACCTTATTCAAAGTACCTTTCTTGTACCTTATTACCAAATGGAACTTTTGCAAGAAGCCCATCCATCTGAAGTGTCGTGACTGTTGTAACTTGCTTTGTGATTGCAAGTACTGTAAGGGTTGATGGTCGGTATGTATAACAGTTTCTTTGACCATCAAATAGTGTTTCCACTTTTTGATGCTTTGTACCAACGCATACAACTCCTTATCATATGTAGGATAATTTACAACAGCACCATTAAAAGTTTCAGAATGAAAAGCAATAGGCTTACCATGTTGTAGAAGAACCGCACCCATAGCATAATCACTAGCATCAGTTTGTATCTCAAATGGCTGTCTCAAATCCGGTAATGCAAGGACTGGAGCTGAACTAATCTTCTCTTTCAAAGATTCGAAAGCTTTTTGTTGCTTTCCTCCCCATTGGAAAGCATGCTTCACACTTGTCACTGCATGCATAGGAGCTGCTATAGAAGAGAAGTTAGAGATAAACTTCCTCCAATATTGAGCTGCACCTAAAAAACTTCTTACCTCTGTTATGGATTTGGGAGTAGGCCACTTCAAAATAGCCTCAATCTTAGCAGGATCAATTCTCAAAGCACCTCCCCCTACTATGTGTCCCAAATAAACCAAAGAAGTCTTTCTAAATTCACACTTTGACATTTTAAGAAATAACTGATTCTTCTTCAAAACATCAAGTACTTTTCTAACATGCATGACATGATCTTCTCTAGAATTGCTGAAAATTAAGATGTCATCTAAGTAGACAATAACGAAATCATCAAGAAAAGGACGCAAGACATCATCCATTACCCGCATGAAAGTTGCAGGTGCATTGCACAAACCAAACGACATCACAAGCCACTCAAAGAGTCCTTGTTTGGTTTTAAAGGCTGTCTTCCAAATGTCACTTTCTTCAATTCTTACTTGATGATATCCACTGCGCAAGTCTAGCTTAGTGAAATATCGAGCATCTTTCAGCTGATCTAGCAAATCATCTATCCTTGGGAGTGGGTAACGATTCTTTACCGTTATCTTGTTCAAGGCCCTGAAATCAACACACATACGCCAAGTGCCATCTTTCTTTGGAATCAATACAATCGGTGACCCACATGGCGAAGTACTTGGCCTTATGAAACCCTTGTCCAACAAGTCCTTGATTTGCTTCTTTATTTCAACATTCTCCATAATAGACATGCGGTACATGCCAATGTTTGGAAGAGGACAATCTGGATGCAAATGGATTTCATGCTAAATCTCCCTCTTAGGAGGCAAACCTGTTGGCTCCTGAAACATCTCATGATATGCATAAACTACATCGTACAGATCTGATTTAAGTTTTGGATCACAATTGTCAAATGACTCATGATTCACATCAACCTTGGGCTTAATCATAAGAAGAAAAAAATTCTTACTTGAATTGACTAGCCTTTTTACCTGTCCTGCATTCACCATCGCTATATTTGTCTTCTTGCGATGAGCTCTAACAATGAACTCCTTGCCATCTTTGAAAAGATGATATTTGTTTTCATGGCGATGAAAGATAGCTTTCCTGTCAAACAAGTAAGGACTTCCCAAAACAATTCTTGCTATATCAAAAGGTACCACATCAAGTTCAACTGTGTCAATAAAATGTGCAGTAATTGCAAAGTGCAATGTGCACTTTCTTGAAACTTGTAAATTTGCATCCTTGCAAATCCATCCAAGTGGATATGGCTTCGGATGTGGAACCATCTCAAGTTTAAGCTGCTTGACCAAGTCCTCTGATATAAGGTTTGCTTGTGACCCACTATCAAAAAGTGTGTCAATTTTAGTATGTTTTGAAATCACCCTCACATGAAACAGTTCAATTCTTTCTTCCTCATTAGGAGCTTGTACATGGCAGTTTGAGGTACTAGTGCTGGCTTGAGTTTCAATTTCTTTTCCCTTCAAGTTTTTCAAACCCATGGCTGCAATTTTGGTTTCATCACCTGAATCTTCCCCTAAATATTGTGGTGTAGATGTAGTAGCAGCAACTTTCTGTTTCCCTTTGGATTTGTTAAATTGAAGTCTTTTTTCAGGATGTAATTTCCAACAGTTTTTCTCCTCATGGCCTAGTTTAGAACAGTGTTTACAGATCACTTTCTCACTCTCCTGTTTGAAAGATGCATTTTTTTTTCTCTTTCCCTTGGAGGTTTTCTCTTTGTTTTTCCCCTTGGGGGGCTTGTTTCTACCCTCTTCAAATGTGTTTTTTCCCCTTGCCTCTAAATGGGTAGCTTGGGCACAAACCTCGTCCAGGCTAGTAGGGTTAAACATCAAGATGGTGTGTCTGAGGTAGCTATGCAAGCCACCGATGTATTTCAGCAAGGTTTCTTGGGTCTGTAAATCTACCCCTAACAAGAGAGCTCTTCTCCTGAATTCTTGGGTGTAGTCTTGGACACTCTGACCCTTAAGTTGTCTGAAATTTTGCCAATTCATAATGGCCTTCTGCATGTGA
The DNA here is from genome assembly GCA_031772625.1 of Pinus tabuliformis. Classification (NCBI taxonomy): domain Eukaryota; kingdom Viridiplantae; phylum Streptophyta; class Pinopsida; order Pinales; family Pinaceae; genus Pinus; species Pinus tabuliformis. The sequence continues at coordinate 295,046,205 of CM062813.1, forward strand.
GCAAGAGGATAATTTTTTTTTTTAATGGCTAACAGAAATTCAGGCCATGTTAAGGTAACCTTACCAAATTTCTTGATCTCCTCTTTAGTCTTGGCCTCCCACCAGACCAATGCTGCTCCATCCATTCTCAAAGAAGCCAACTGAATCTTTGTGGCATCATCATGCATATTCTGGATCCTCAAGTAAACTTCCAACTGCCTAATCCAGTTGTCAAGCTTTTCTGCATTCACTTCACCATTAAACATAGGTAATTCGAATTTTACATCAAGCTTTAAAAAAGGACTTTTTCCAGAGGATCTATGCTTATGAACAGAAGAAGACGAGGATGAAGAGGAAGAAGGTGAAGATGGGGGTGGTGGATCACCATTTCCTCCATGTCCTTTCTTGGAATGATCATCATCCTTCTTAACTCCTGAAGAGCCCTCTCCTTCATGTGGATGTTTGGACCCTTCTCCAGCCAATTTCTCATTTCTTTCTTGGTACAATATCCTCACCATTTCAGTGAGGTCCAAGAAAGCCTTTCTGAAGACTCTTTCTTCTTCTTTTGGATCCATGTCTGTAGGAATTTCTCCTTCATGTGCAGACATTCTTGAAGCTTCTGCTGAGACTCTTGAGGGTGAAATTGAAGGTGGAGGTGATGGCTCTCTGGCCTTCCTTGACTGAGGATTCTCTTGTTCTCTAGTCAACTGTCCTTCCCCTCTTTTAAGTTTCAACCTAGTAAGCATCAATACTTGCAAGACAGTTAGAAGATCTTTGCACAAAACCCCAGTGCTCTTATACCAACTTGATCTGAATTTGAAACTACTTGAAATTTGTTTGCAAGGTATTCAATTCAAAATTAAACATGTTTAAAATATTTCCATGTCTTGCAGAAAGAAAACAAATGAAATTTTCAGCTGTTCATGACCCATTTAAGCATAGCAGATTTATTTCCTTTTACTATTTAACACACTAAAATGAATTTGTTCTGCAAAATAAATCAACCACAAATGCAAAAGAAGTTGATAAAGCAGTTCACCCCCTCCAGGGCTACGTCTACTGGGTCCAAAGCTCCCAACCGGGCTTGTCCTTGTTTTTATTAAATGCTCAAATTGAAAATACAACTGAATAGAAGCATCTACAGGAGAAATAGATGGTAAAAATGGATTGATAACACTTGAATCCTTCAGGATTGACTATTGGATCACCTCCAATGGATACCTGCAACCCTATACAGTCTTCACAAAACTGGGCCCTGGTGGCTCCTAAAACTTTCACGGCTCCAAAACCTCTACAAATGACCTCATATGACTATAAGACCTGCACCAATGGCTTCATAAGGTTGAAAATACCCAAAATAAAAAAAAAATAAAAAAAATTCGTCCAAAACTGCCTTTCCTAGCCAAAGTTATGGCCAATTAAAGTTTTCCTCCAATTTTGCCTAGAAACACTCCAGCTAACTTTAGTTGGAGTCCAGTTAACTCCGCCAATTATGGCGTGACCGCCCAAATTTTGTGCTCCACCAAAAACTCTGCCAGTCTAACTGCAGTTACATTAAATGCTGGCGGTTAGCATGGGATTCCGTGCTGGTGGTTAGTGCTGGCGGTTGGGGCTTAAGCCCTTGGTTTTGGGCCCGCGGTCATATGAAATGGGGGGCTGGCCCCCTTTGGTTTCTACCCCATACAATTTTACAGCTTTTAAATACATTAATCCGCATCATAACCAATAGCTGACCCCGTGGGCTAACGATAAGGTGCTGGACTGTTAGACCATAGGTCGGGGGTTCAAAACTCTGAACTCCCAAAAAAAATTTGCATATGCGCCCAAGAAGCTGCTGACGTCATCTGAGGGCCACGTGGCAGTCTGTGATTGGTTGCTGAAAAGGGAATATTCCCTGGAATATTCCAAGGAATATTCTGTGGAATATTTCTTTTTTTAATTTTTTTTGAAAAATTAAAATTTCTAATGTTATGGACAAATTCTTCTTTTTGCCATAACTTCCTCATACGGCGACCGTTTTTCAAACCGTTTGCGGCTCCGGAATCGGGAGGACGAGAAATTTCCAGTCGTTCAACTTTGAACTAGTTCTAAGCACTTTGAATTTTGAGCATTTTACGACACTTAGGACATGAGCACCTGATCAGATGCAAGTGGCCCAATCGCCTGTGTCACAACTTGTCAATGTCTCGGCTCAACATATTTTCTGCTTTTGAACTCAAAGTAGCACAATCCTCTACCTCTATGATATAGAGATTCTGAACTCGAATCCCTATATTCTTTACTTGACCTATGGCTATGTGTCAAAGGAGCATCTTTCCTTTCGAAAAGATCACATCATAGCCTCTACCCTCAAGCATGGCAATGGATACCAAGTTCTTTGTCATTTCAGTTAGATGCATAACATTCTTTAAGGTGAGTGGAGCCGCATGCTCCCTCTGAAAAGTAATAGTTCCCACACCAGTAATATTGTACTTACCGTCATCACCCATCTCGATATGCATCTTGAGATCTTTCTCCTCCAGTTCACTGAATAACGCTTCGTCGCCAGTCATGTGCAAAGAATCTCCATTGTCTAAGTACCATACACTTCCCATCATTGAAGACACCATGCATGCAATGAGGGAAAAGTCCAATTAGAATTGGGAGGCCAAAGCCTCACCCACCTCTCCTCCTGAGGACTTCTCCTTGGACTTCTTCAATGGACAATTTGTAGCAAAGTGTCTCGTCTTGTGACAATGAAAGCATTTAACTTTCGTCATGTCCTTCTTCTTACCTCCATGATAAGAATCTGATTTGGAATGGGAAATTTTACCTTTCCCCTTCCTTGCCTTAATCAATAAGGCACAATTCTCTTCATCATCAATCTTTGATGAAGAGCCATCCATGGTGTTCCCCCTGATCTCATCCTGCATCAAATTTGACCATAGTCATTACCAATCTGGCAGCTTCTCCCGACCATTGACAAAGTCTTGATAACTATTCCAACTCTTTGGGAGTCCAAGAAGAGAAAGGCTCACCATATCCTCGTCGATAATCGTGATTCCAACACTTCCAAGTTCATCTTGACATTGATTGAACTTGGTCAAGTACTTTGGAATCGTCTCGCCTTTCTCCATCTTGATTTTACGAATTTTATCCTTCAGTGCTAACTTCCTTTGATCACTGTTATTCTGATACAAGTACGTCAATGTTTTCCACATAGCATGCGGGGTTTCCTTTCCATGGAGACTTGAGACAATATGATCTTGAACTCCCTCAAGGATTATCCACCTTGCCTTCGCTACACACTTCTTCCACTTGGCCAAGTTCTGTGCATTAGTAGTTGTTGGCTTAGGAATTGCTTGTTCAACAAATTCCTTCAAGCCATTGTCCTCTAGCACTCCTCCATCCTGTCCCTCTAGGATATGAAATTTGAGCTGCCTTCCAAGGCATACTCAAGCCTCAACCCATGGAACGCCATCTTCTGATCTTGAAGCATGTATTGCAAATTTGAATTTCACCTGTAACTTAGAAACTCAAAACTTTGAAATCTCCTCTAGAGAGATGATTTTAAATTAGCGATATCTCCCTTATCCGAACTCCGATTCAGCCGATTTTTTTTTGAATTTGGGTACTTTTCCCAAGGAATATAGATATGCAATTTGTTTTTGAAAAATTTGCACAGAAATTCTTAGATTTTCTTTGCAAACTCTCGAACCAAAAAACAATCTTTCTCTGATACCATGTAGAAAATCCTGTAGATTCACAAGCTAATGCAATTTACTAAAGAAAGAGACAAGAATATACTTCTACTCTTTACAGTGGAAGCCCGTAAAAATCGAGAAAACAATAATCAATATAGGAAGAGAATCAAAGGCACATAACACAATAAATATCCGGGGAAAGCCACAACTCAAAACCCCTCTATCTATTTTGTATTAATCCAGAAAATCAAGATGAAATTATAATGCCTGTTCTCTCAAGAACAATCCCAACACTAAGCAAATTCAATCTCCAACTCATAAGCAAGCTCAAGGCCAAATCTTAGCCAATTCACAAGCTCTCTAAGTCTCTATTCCATTGTGTAATTCCTATGAAGGATATCTTGTATTTAAAGGGAAATAAAGCCTCTAAAAATAGCACAATCCCTCAAGGATCAGTTCCTGAATGTATGCACTATCAGTGCAACCCAGAAAAATCTAAAACAAATAGTACATTGTCCCTGCACTCTAGTCTCAACTAGGTCTTTCTTAGAATCTACATGTGTGAGTTTCTGATGAGTAAATATTCAGTTAACTAGAGTAGGACTGGTGGAGTTCATTAGTGTCACCACTGACTGTTATCTCACTATTAGTTCTCTCAATTAGTTTGAGAATTAATTTAACTAAACTGACTCATGAAACTGAGTCTTCTATTTTACAACTCACAATTAACTCACACTGGACTCCTAAAAAGTAGGGAGAACATATACATGAATTCCAAAAGACTTACAACTTGAATTCCCTACGTTAAGTAAGTTTAATAAACTTAATTTAACTATTTTAAGTTGCTATGAGAATAGAATTCGAATTTAATTCACAGTTTAATTCAGGGACAAATTAAATTGGAATTTATTGTTGCCATTTCTCAACATTATATTCCAAGCATGAATGTGGGACTCACAACATAACCAATCAAGGCTCCCTTGGGCTTTACCGTATATCCCACCAAGGGATTCCTAGGCCCAAATAATGAACATACACCTCAGGCTTTACCCAATCCCTCCATATACCCGTCAAGGGATCACTATGCCCTAAACAAGCATGGATGCCTCTAGATCTCTCCACCTAAACCGTAAGGAATTTATCTATCTCCACCTCTAGGATATATTGTGTATCCTGCCATTAACAATCAAGGGATTCCAAGGCCTACGAGGTCCCCAACCTCTAGGCTTACCGTGCATCCATCCATTACCGACCAAGGGATTCTTAGGCCTAATTAAGGGTATTCACAATTAGGATTTACCATATATCCCACCAAGGGATTCTTAGGCCTTGTGATTAATCCTAAAACCACCCCACTAAGCTTCAAATCCATCTGGTAATCCAGCTCAACCAAAACAAGAGAACCTAATCACATCATGGCTATTCGGAAATGGCAAGGAAAGGCTGAAAAACATGATCATACTTGGAAAAACCCATTCCAATAACAACAAGAGAACCAAAAACACACACACACACATGTACCATGCATTCCAAAACTAGCAAGGAAATCATACATGCAACTTTATACCTTCAAGTAATCCTGTTGTAGCCGCTTGATCCTACTCTTCCTTACTTGATCTTTGCTTCCTCTTTCTTCCTTGTCTTTATTTTTCCTTCCTTTCTCCAATGCTAAAGTACTCTCAGAATACTCTAAGTTTCCAAGAGTATGAGAGAGATAGAGAGAGAGCTCTAAAAATGAACTGAAAAAAAGGTTGTGAACCAATCCTTAGAAGCCTTTTTATCATTGATACCTCAATTTCCATTATTTTCCTTCATTTTCCTCCTCACATGCAACCTATGACCTTTCACCTTCCTTTTCTCCTAATTTGCCTTATTTTCATAAATAAAATGTCAATTAATGCTACTTTTCCTTTCCAAAGCCTTTTCCGTTGCCTTTTCCAATTTACTTAGCCATAATAAACTAAATGAAAACACACATTAGGATGTTTTACCCATCATTCAACTTGGAATAAGTGTCCCATGACCTTAGTTATTATTTTTCCTTTATTAATTTATTACATGGATTTTCTAACTAGGGATGTTACATTGTATCTGACCATTGTTGGTCAAGGGATTCCTAGGCCTACGAGGTCCCCACCCTCCAGGATTTATTATGTATCCTTCCATTACCAGTCAAGGTATTCCTAAGCATAATCAAGTGTATTCACAACCAGCCTTTACCATATATCCCACCAAGGGATTCCTAGGCCTTGTGATTAGGTCATCACGATGCTATTGGTATGTTATGATGTTAATGTGTTGGTTGAGATAGACTAAGAGGTGCAGATCATCAAAGCGAGGTTGCAACACTGGACCTCGGGGTAAGAGCATATCATCATATATGTTTGTATGGTGGGTATGCAAGTATGTTGGTTAATGGTTTTTATATGCGTTAGGGTTATATACATGTTTTTCACTATATTGTTTTTGTGGTTAAATGCATGATAGATGATAGTTCATCAGTGTGGTCATATGCACATGCATCAGATAGTCATGATCGAGAGTAACTTGTTGTTATATGCATAGCAGTCATATGCACGATGAGTATGGTCATTGCAGCTAGTATATTGATGTTATATGTATCATGCTAGTCTATATTGAATTGTGCAGATGGTTATGATTATGATATTCAGGTATGAGTTGATATATTTGTGATATTATGTCGTACTAATTTGGACCGACTTCTGTAGATGTGATAGCCTCCCTAGAGATACATTAAAGTATGAGTTGGTTATGTCGTATATTCGGTGTTTGAGTGTTTGGTGTCTATTTTGTTGTCTCTCTATTGCTTGAATGTTTGATAAATTGCATGGTATGAGTATGTACCTATGAGATTGCTGGAAGGAATGATCTTGCTTTAATATGCTTGTACTAACACATTATGGTATGAGACAACTAATATGCACTTGAGTGCAAGCAAGTGATAGTTTTAGCATTATGTCTAATGATTGTGAGTTGATTATGACATGGTTGTTAGTCTTGGTAAAGGCCCGTTTCAAATTATTGGACACAATGTAATAGGTGGATGACATGTGTGAACAGTTGCAGGGTAACATGCTTGGCATTAGCATGACAAGGTAATAGTTGATTTGTTTATATAACTAACAATTGGGTGATGTGACAATACATAGTAATATTCAATTGCAGCAAGGAAAAAGTTAAAAGCAAGGAATTGGGTGAGAATTCCTTTGGCTATATTTGGAAACTGCAATTCCAAATGAATGAGTGCTTGGCATGAATACAGGAAGTCCTCTTAACCTTGATTTTTCCTGACATTATGTGGATATGTGCTATATTTATGAACTTGTATTTGACAGGTATAATATTTGGTTTCCATTTATGGTTGGATTTGTCAAGGAATTAGAGTCCCTTGAGAGATGGTATGTACGTGTTCAATTACAAGGTAGTGTGATTGGAACAACAAGGTAATGTAACCTGTATATTGTTATGTTTATTTATGCACTGACAATTATGTGTTTATGGTAGTATGATGCAGGGAACTACATGGAAAAAGAGGCTGTTATGAAATCTTGAAGAAGGATCAGGTTGAGCTTTCCCTTGGAATCATTGGGAACCCATGGGGATTGAGTCATGGTGCTTGTTTCTAGTCTTGTGCTTTCGGTGCTTTGTGATTTGTTTGTGCGTGATTTGCAGTTTTTTTTATGTCAAGTGTATGGCCATACCACTTTGTTTGTGGTTTCATTTTTCTATTGGGTTTTCATGGTTTTTTTTTCTTGTTTGTTTCTTTTTTTTCCTTTATATTTTGAGGATCTTGGGAATTGGTTTGGGAAAGAGGAAAGTTAATGGAGCTTGGGGAGAGCTCAATGGAACCTAGCATGTAATGAAAGACTCAAATGAAGCCCGATGCATGTATAAGGGCAACTGAAGGCAAGAATGTGACAACCAGTTGGATTGGTTGGGTCCATTGGCTAAATGAATGGTGGCAGGACAATTATGAGAAAGGTGAAGTAAATGGATCTAAGGCATCAAATGCCTTAGCTATGTTGGGAACTATTGTTCTCAATGTTGTGCATGCTGTGCATGAATAAAGGAATTTCTCTTAACCTAGACCTTATGATATATGGTAATTGTGTTGTGATTATGATTATGATGATGTCTATATATGTATATGCATATGTTGTTGTTTGATAGTGTTAGCAGGGATCATGGTTATTTTTATGTTAATGTGTGTGTGTGTGTGTGTCGTTGTATGACAATATCATGATTGTCCTATGCTAATGTTTATATATATATATATATATATATATATATATATATATATATATATATGTCATTGTCTAACAAGGTTGTCAGGGATCATTCTTGTGGAGGAATGATTGTTTATGTAGGTGAATGGCATGAATTTGTTCTTGTTTATGAGGAATTAAGTAGGAAGAGTAGCCTTTATAGATTTATCAGGTTAGTCTCATGTGGATATAAATTGATATTATGCAATTATACTATGTTTGTGCTTGCTATGGACATTTAATGCTGAGGGATAGATCAACAAGATGAAAGCAGTGTGACCTGCGACATGCTCGGATAACCATGGATAAGACACTAGAAGCAAGGTTTCTTGGTAAGGTCAGGGTGGTCTTAGGAATTGCAGTACTGGTGTTGTGTACATGTAGCATATGCAATATTGTGTACCTATGGTGTCGTGTACATGTTGTGTGCATGTTGCATATGTGGTGCTAGGTATAAATGATGTTATTTATATGTCATATATCCAGTGTTATTTGCAGGCGTTGTTGTGTTAATGTTGTATATGTTGTTATGTACATGTGGTACGGTGTACATGTTGTACATGTGGAGTTGTGTATATATGGTGTTGAGTACATGTTGCACATGTGGTGTTGTGTACATGTGGTGATATGAACATGATGTACATTGTTAGGAAAAATACTGAGAGGGTGGTGGGGGGGGGGGGGGGTGAATCAATATTTTAAAAACTCACAATAATAATTTTCTTTTCTAAAATATATATGTGACTTTACTGAACCCAACTCGCGTATGTACGCGGCTGTTGTAAAAGAAACTAACGTATTCTTAGTAAACTTGTAAAATAGTTAATTCTTTATATGTTAAAATTAAACCATAATGTAAGAGATTTATCAGGCATTTGATAAGCAGTAAGAAAGTGCAGTAAGAACATAATAAAGTATCACACATAAGCAACACACACGAACACCAAGATTTAAGGTGGAAACCCAATGTGGGAGAAAACCACTGCTCTTGTCATCTCAATCTTCAAACTTATTATTATAAAAAAACTTCTTACATTCTTGTACTAGTGCAAACTCATGCCAGTACACAAGCACCCACCTGCTGAAGGCTACAATCTTCACTTGTTCTCCATATCCTACTAAAACGGAGCTCCAACCCCTTGATATGATTACCAGCTACTACTGGCAGGAAGCTTCGACTTCCTCACTAAAGGCTCCAACCCTCAACAACATCCGTGAACCACGTTTCATAAATTTTCACACTAGATCCACCTGCTTAATACATCACAACTTGTAGATCAATTGAAGAAAACACCAACTTAATTCAAATAGAACAGTGAGATCACGGTAACCAGAACACATAACTGAACTCAGAATAATGCATCAACTCACAAAATCAACTGCAACCCTAATCATTCATATGCCAACATGTATACCCTACTTCACTTAAGGCAACCCGCGTGTATACACACTTTTTTGTAGAGCAACCTACATACAGATCTCAATATACTAAAAAATTGTAATTATGAATAAGACAGAGTTGACCAAAGTTATTCTGAAATATTTTGTTAGCTTACAAAACCCAAATACATTTAACAGCATCACTAATATTTTCAACAAATCAACGTGTAAACAAATTCAACTTCATCATTCAATCAATTCTACTTCAGACGTTATCACTCAACCTAGATCAACATGAGGACATTGTTGTCAGACAGCAGAGATACAACAACATTGATCAGGTTGATTGGTCATTTATGAACAAAAACCATTCCTTTATATATGACACTTTGAAAAAAAAAACCCACGTGTATACGCGACTTAACCAACACCAACCTGCGTACAAATTTGCAAATTTTGACCTAAAATTGTGCAGCTCTTCAAAACTTTAGAAATACCTAGATCATAATATTTAGAGATAAAACATGCGTCAATACTTAGATCTAGTCAATCCATGAGAAGATCAAACAATGGAAAGTCATTTCAGGTCTCATGATCCTGATTCATCGTTGTATTCATTGGTGCATAATTATTTCAAATCTATGTGTCAATTATGGCCCTTACAATGAAAATATACTTTAGATTGAAGTATCCATCAAAAATCCTTTCACATGCACACTTAGCACTTTTATCTTCACCTCCTTATATAGTTAGAGCCTTAGCCAATACCGGGAGTCAAAAATACACCAGTGCTGGTGGTAATATTGGACGGGATCAAGTAACCATTACTACGCTCAATATTGTGGGCTATACCATGGTAAGGACCCTTGTTATTCTTAAATTAGTGCACCAGCATGTACGTGACTTTTCTTCTTTGTACCTGCATGTATACGTGACTTGGCCTTGACGAACCCACATATAGATCTTCAAATATTCACCTTTATCAAACTTTTGATTTTGATTTGTAAACCTTTGTCCCATCGTTATTTTATTATGTTCCATCACTCTGTCACCTCTGAACTAACCTATGGATTCATCTAGTTACCATATACTTGTTCTATTAGAAATGAGTTGCCATCAAGGACAATGCATATATCATAATGCCAACAATCTTCCCCTTTTGATTTGATGGCAACCATGTTGGCATTGATCACCTCAACCTGTAGAAGCTTGTTAGATACATCAAATAACCGTTATTCAAACACCAAGATACTCTCCCCCTTTGAAATCAAGGGCAAAGGGTGGATCAAAGCTCCCCCTTTAGATCTGATTTGCACTATACTGTCCATGCTCCCCCTGGGCACATGCCAAATCTTCAGAAAGATTTTAAAATTAAGAACTTGACTCTATAACTCAACTGAGTATGACCTTCCTATCACGAAGGACTCATACTTACATCAATCACCCAACCAAGTGGGGATACATATTTGACTCAACCACCCAACCAAGTGGGATTACATTTTTTACACTACCACCCAACCAAGTGGGATTACATATTTGACATGACCTCAAAAGTCCATACATGACTAAATATGACAATTATTACATCATAGGTATCCACATGACCTTTACATCAAATGACAGATATGACATTAATAACTGAGACCAAAAGATCTTAATAGTAGCATAATTCAAAAACCGTAATGCCAACAATGAATTATATTCTACAAGGCTAATGCTCCCCCTAAACCTGTGCTACCTGTTCATTGTCAACAACTCATTCATCAAAGCATCTTCATCAATCAGATAAATATCAATGAGAAAAATATAACTCAATACCATATCAACAGACTATACCCATCAACACCAGACCAAGAAAAATCAAATCATAGTTGTCAGTAGCATGTCAGAGGATGATCTTGAGTTCCTCCCACTATTCTTTTATCACAGAAAAACATACGCAATTATCTGCAAAGAAACGCGCGTATATATGTGACTATACTTCATGAAACCCACGTACAGAAAGAAACCTTCTGAATTTTCACCTGTAGACTGAGTAGACTAGATTAACAGTAAAATGAGGCAGAAACAACTCCTAGTTTCTATCTAAGATATTCAAATGCTTCTATGGAAAAAGGTTTAGTAAATATATCAGCAACTTGTTCTTTAGAGGGAACATACTCCAATTTAACCTTTTTCTCAAGCACTTGTTCTCGTAGAAAGTGATACTTAATTGGAATATGCATGGTCTTGGAGTGCATAACAAGATTTTTCAAAATAGTAATAGCACTTGTATTATCACATAGGATGGAGATGGATGGAGAACATTTGATTTGTATATCTTGTAATGTTTGCATCATCTAGAGAAGTTGTGTGCAACAAGATGCAATAGCCACATATTCTGCTTCCACTGTAGATAAGGCAATGTAACTTTGTTTCTCACTGAACCAAGATACCAATTGAGGCCCCATGTAAAATGCACCTCCACTAGTGCTTTTCCGGTCAGCAGCATTTCCATCCCAATCAGCATATGTGTATGCATGAAGGGTAAGATCTGCATCTTTAGGAAACCATAGACCAAATTCTTGGGTTCCTTGGAGATATTTGAATATTCTCTTTACTTCCTGAAGATGTGATTCCTTTGGATTGGCTTGGAAACATCCAACAATCCCAACTACATGCATGATTTCTGGTATGGTACCTGTTAGATAAAGCAGACTGCCAATCATAGACCTGTACTCTGGTTGGTTTACTGCGGGAGAATCATCATTAGGACTGAGGCTACATCTTGTCATCATGGGAGTACATACAGGTTTGCAATCTTCCATCCCATACTTCTTCAGAATCTGCTTGAGATATTTTGTTTGTGAGAGAAAGATGTCATATTTTGCTTGTTGCACTTGTAGACCAAGAAAATAGGTTAGTTTCCAAAGTAAAGACATTTCAAATTCTTGTTGCATAATAGAAGCAAAGTTTTGATTCATAGATTCTTCATTACTGCCAAAGATGATATCATTAACATAAATAACAATAATTAGCAATTTATCATCCTCAATTTTTGTGTACAAGTTGTTGTCTGTGGATCCTTTTGTGAAACCTTGTTGTTGAATATATTTGTCAAGATGATAATACCATGCCCGTGGAGCTTGTTTTAGCCCATATAAAGCCTTTTTGAGTTTTCATACAAGGTTTTCATCATTCCCCAAAATGAATCCTTCTGGTTGTTCAATATATACTTCTTCTTCTAGATCTCCATTAAAGAAAGTAGATTTTACATCCATTTGATAAACTTTGAAATGTCAAAAACTTGAAAATGCAAGAAACATTCTTATGGCTTCAAGTCTGGCTACTGGTGCAAATGTTTCTTCAAAGTCTATACCTTCTTGTTGAGCATAACCTTTACAAACAAGTCTAGCTTTGTTCCTAATGACCTCTCCATTTTCATTCAACTTATTTTTGAATATCCATTTTGTCCCAATAACATTTTTATCATGAGGCCTTGGAACCAATTCCCAAGTATCATTCCTTTCAATTTGATCAAGTCATTCATCCATGGCCTTAACCCAACATTCATCTTTACTAGCTTGATTTACATTTTGTGGTTCAATGGTGGATAATAAATCTAGATAACTAGGAGATCCTACAAGGGTTCTTCTTGTTTGTACCCCAAATTCCTTTTCTCCTAAAATTTGAATTTCTGGATGATTCTTTTGAACGTACATAGATGGAGCCTTTTCTATGTCTGATGTGTCTTCTTATGTTGTTTCATTAGTTTCTTCTTCTATATCTTTGTGATTTGATGTGGGAAACCATTCATTGTCATCATCCTCTTTTGTTGATGTTACCTTTTTGGGATATGTGCATGCTTCATCAATCACAACATCATGAATTCAACAATTTTCCGAACTATCTTATTGTAACATTTGTATCCTTTGCTTCATGAGTAACCAAGAAGACTTCCTTTATCTACTCTAGCTTCAAACTTACCAAGTTTTTCATCATTATTTTTTATGAAACATTTGCTTCCAAAAACTCTAAAATGCTTTACAGTGGGAGGCTTACCATACCAAAGTTCATACAGAGTTTTATCACTATTATCTCAAACATGAACCTTGTTGAGAATATTTACCATAGTATGTGCAACTTCACCCCAGAAGGTGTCAGGAGTTCCAGACTCATCAAGCATAGCACGAGCCATTTGTTGAACAATTCTATTCATTCTTTTTTCCACACCATGTTGTTCAGGAGTTATAACTACATAAAATTGTCTTTTTATGCCATGTTGTTCATAGAAATCAAAGAATTAATTTGATATGTATTCTCCTCCTCGGTCAGATATGAGACATTTGATTTTTAGATCTAATTCATTTTCAACTAATGCTTTGAAGACTTTTAATTTATCAAATTCTTCATCTTAGTGTTTCAATAAACCGATCCAACACATTCTAGAAAATTCATCAATGAATAAGATATAGTATTTTTCTCCATGAGGTGACTTTTTCTTTACTAGTCCACACAAATTAGTATGTATAAGTTCAATAGGCTTATGTTTTGATCCTTCTTTGGCATTGAATTGAACTCTGGTTTTCTTACCAAATTGACATGACTTACATATGGTACTTTCTGGTAGGGTGATGTTGGGTAGATCATGAATAGCTTTGAGCCTGCTTGATTTGCTTATTTGAGAGAAGCTTAGATGTCCCAACCTTCTATGCCATAACCAGTTTTCCTCTACCTTGCCTAGGTAAAATTGTTCTTGGCCACCTTTCAATATATACAGATTTCTCAGGGTTCTTGTTCCTTTTATTATGGTCTTTCCTATGTCAAGTTCACGAACCACACAATCTTTTGATCGAAATACCACCTCATTTGGCTAACACTCAACAAGTATGCTTTAATCCATCAACATACATAACATTGCTAGCTTTAACCTTTTCTCTTACAAAAACAGACCATTTACCCTTAATGAAAGAAGGTGAGTCATTTCCAAAAGTGACATTCTTTTCTTTCTCTAAAGCATTGTATGAAATAAGTTTATCTTTATCACCTGTCATGTGTTTTTAGCATCCGCTATCAATGTACCATTGATTTTCTTTTCCTTCTGTTAGAGCCTAGATTTACCTCAGGCTGAAAAGGTAGGATCCAGGGCCAACATCAAACCACGCTCAGCCTGGTAGCTAGCCTACCAGGTCAGCAGAGGGCTCTCTTCGAGTCGATCTCAGCAAATTATAATCACTAAAGGCTTGAGATGACTGATTTAATTACTGATCTTAGGCTAGGTATGTGTGTCCAAGAGTTTGATTGAATAAAATGATGATTTGTTGGCTAAGATGAGAAGGCAGATTTTGGGTGCGGGGATGAGGCACAGTCCTGCAGTGGTCTCAATGGGGCAAGGTAGGAAATTGTTTTTGGCACTTAAAATCGAATGAGATGGAAGGAGTAGATAGGTGAGGAGCTGAAGAGGGCAATGAAAATCATGGATCCTCTCCAAACAGTTGAAAACATCAAGAAACTAAAGCAAACTTCAAGTAGAGCACTGCATTTTCAATGGATTCTACTTACACTCTTGTTTGTTTAGTTACGAAGAAATAAGATAGAGAACGGCATACATAAGCAAATTCACAATTACAGAAGAAAGTACTGTACCAAGACAAATTTCCGCATGGATCCCAAAGAGTGCTGCAAACCCTGGTCTCAATTCCTTAGCCAAAATGCTGATATGAGTGTACAATGAAGCTCAAGGCTTTCTCAAGAGTCCAACTTGGGTAATGACTGAAAAATACATAATATAGACAAAGCATAGCTCATCCTATCCTCTAGGGGTCGAGCTGACATGTTTAGGAGCTGATCCAACTAATTCTAAACTAAGAACTAGAAATCAGGCAGTGGAGCAGCATGCCTCTAGAAGTTAGGGAACTGATCCATTCAGTTTCAAACAACTTTTTAACAGATGAATCTACCTTACTAAGTGAAAATTAGACATATTTACATCATGATCCATCAATGTACATGAAATTACATCACAATTTTCCATGAAGAAAGTGAAAAAGTCAAATTGGCCAAAACTGGGCAAAAAACAGAGCAATACTTGGTCAAACTGCCAATTTTTCCTCTATGCGTCGCGCCTGATTCTCTATGTGTAGCGCCTGTTTGGGCCCACTTTTGGAGGCCTTCCCAGTGTTCAAATTAGCTCCAAGTGTGCTTGTTGGAAAGGTCTACCTGTCTACTTTCCAACCCAAGTGGAATTTTTCAATTTGGCCTCCATTTGCCCTATCAAAAATCAAATATCCCAAGACTGCTTCCTATGTGTCAAAATAGGGGCAGTGAGGTCATTGTTTGAGTGTTTTTGACCTTTTTGAGGGCTCAAAACCTACCCAAATTTCTTGGCCATAGGTAGGAAAGCATAACTTTTCATGACAAATCCAAAGATCTTGCGTTTTTGGGATTTTAAGTATGAGACTAGGGTTTGGTGCATTTGGGATTTTGGGAAAGGGAACTTGGAATAGGGCATTAGTGAATTTAGGGGGTCGGGGAACCTAGGGAATAATGAAATCAATGAAAATATGGGTAAGGGAGTGATGGGGGAATTTAAAGGATTGACTTGGTAGCAAAACAGTCAATCAAACCCAAGGCAGCAATTTTCTTTCAGGAATTTCAAATGGTAGGGTTTGATTTCTTTAAACATTCATCATTCATCAATCACCATTAAACAAGCACCGAACTTGGATAAAAAACAATGATGGAGGCTCTACCTACTTGTACCCAGACAAATCCGTGCGTTTTGGGCGATTGGAGCGAGTTCTGGCAGTTTTCGGGCTCTCTGGCTGTGTGCGCCGCGCATCCAACCCAATGCGCCGCGCCCAGTATATGCGCCGCACCCGTGCTTTTTTACACTGTAAAATGCAGCCCAATGCGCCACGCCTAGTGAGTGCGCCGTGCCTCCTGCCCAGTGCGCCGCGCCGGTCAACTTGGAGCGATTTTCACCCAAACTTCTCACTTGCTCACCACAACCACTTTGCTTTGTTTTCTCTTTGCGCTTGGACTGCAGATGAGCTTTAAACATTTGGAGAAATGATTTATACATGGAGCTTTTCAATTTTAATTTTTCCAAACCCATTTTCATAATGTTTTGCAAATGACTTTATTTTCAAACTCTGTTTTTGGACTTTTTCACTTCATTTGAACTTTGTGATGAACTAGATGACCTGAGCTTTGCTTGTTTTGCAAGTGTTGAAAGGTGTTGAAGCTCTGGGGGCTAAGGAAAGTGACCAGGGTTGCAGGGGAAGTAATTTACAAATGAAGAGAACAAAATTTCATGATTTTATACAATAAAAGCAAAAAATACTCTGTTTTTCGAAGCACTTGATGATAAATTTATTGATGTTGGAACCTCCTCATGTGCTGGTGCTTATTGGACTTTTTGACATGCTTTTTGTTGAAACCCTAATGAAACCATAGACCTAAATGACAATGAAACCCTAAAAGACTCTCGCAGTCTTTAAGACAAAAAGAAGACTGTATATTTTTTTTTTTTTTAAATGAATAAATATGAACTAGCAAGTAAATGACATGAGGGAAACTATAGGAACGCCATTACCATCAGATGATCCATGCGCCTAATGGTATGCAGATGACTGGGTGGGACGCCTAATATGAAATGCAACAAGAGGATTTGATCTCTGATGGAGGGATGAAGATACCGACACTAACATTGGCTCCAATGGGGATGGTAGCTCCTTGGAGGTGCCAAGAACTACAAATCTCTGGGAAAGCAAGCAGTTCCTTCGTTTCCATTGGGATATGGAGTCAATAACTTCGACAAACCAAACTGAACTCTTGACTTAAGGACTCAATTTCAGGACTAAACGTGACTCAAACTGACTCATTTTCAAGACTGAAATTGACTGAACAACTTGACTCTAATAAACCAAATCAAAACTAAGATCAAACTTCAATTTTATAGCCTTCACCTCGGGCCCCAAACTGAAGAATGAAAACAGTTCACACTTGCATTGGAACTTAAACAAACCGGTATGTACAATGATGAATAGGACAGCAGAAAATAGTTCACACATAATACCGCTTGAGGAGCCGACCATTAACCGGCCCACCAGGATAATCTTCGCCATTCATCTCTTGCAGAAGGAAAGCATTCTGGCCCCGATATGCAGCAATCTGATACGGTCCTTTCCAAAGATTTTCAAATTTTCCGTGTTTACCTTTCTCTTCGTTCCTTGCATTCCATTTCAACACTATGTCTCCTATCTCAAACCTGTCCGCCTTTGCTTTTCGGTCATATATTCTCTTGATCCTCTCTTGCAGCTTGGAAGTGTTCCGAAATACTTCTTCTTTTTTCTGTTGCAAATGAATCATTTGACTAATTCTCCGCTACAAACTATCATCTTCATTGCTGGCTTCTTGCAGAAGTTTGACTACCGGGACTGCCAAAGAGGTCGGGAAGATTGTATCCACACCATACACAAGCTCAAAAGGAGACATGCCTATAGATTTTTTCTGACTTACCCTGTCTGCCCAAAGTGCATTGACCAGCTTCTTATGCCAACTTTTCTTGTTATTTTCCAGCAGCTTCTTGATAATGTTGACAAGAGATTTATTTTAGGATTCCGCCAATCCATTACCTTGTGGGTAATAGACGGTCGAATGCCCCATAGTGATTTGATACTTGTGAAAAAAATCAATCATTCTTTTTGTTTTAAAGGCTGCTACATTGTCAGTGATCAACTTATTGGGACAGCCAAAACGAGACAAAATGTTGTTTTCAATAAATGAGATAATTACTGAATCGGTGGCCTGCCTTGTAGGAATCGCATCAATCCATTTGGTGAAATAATCCGTCACTGTGAGGATCCATTTGTGCTGTGCTGAAGATGAGGGATGAATCTCACCAATGAAATCCAAACCCCACTGCTGAAATGGAGCGCTTAATTCAATGGGCTTAAGTGGTAACGGTTGTAACTTCCTCTTACCTTGGAAAATCTGACATTCGTGGCAGCTGGCCACTGTTTTGTACACATCAGCAAAAAGAGTCGGCCAATAATATCCTGCTCTCAAGATTTTATTGGCCGTTGTCTTCCAGAAAAGATGGCCTTCGCAATCTCCTTTGTGAAAATCTTCCATCACCTATTTTTCCTCATCCTCCACTAAACAATTAAGCAAGACACCACCGGGATCTTTCCAATAAAGTGCACTATTCATGATACAAAACTTTGCAACTTTCAATTTCAGTGTCCTACCTTTATTCTTAGCCATTCCAGGTGGTGATGATAGATTTTGGAGTACATAAATAATGTCGGAATACCAAGGAGAAAGAAGGAAAATTTCTGATACCTGAGCGGGCGGCTTCTCTTCATCTTCCGCGGACATAGCAGTAATTAGATTAATGTCCAAGGCATGCAGATTTGACTCAGCCATCAGTTTAGCCAGCCCCTGTCCTTTAATGAGCTTTGTTGGTTTGATTTCCACGTCATACTCCAGCAAAGCAACAATCCATTTGCCTCTCCTACCCTCTGGATCTGTTTGTACCAAGACATCCTTAATAGCAGCATTAGGGACATAAGCAAGGATGTGTGAATGCAAAATATAAATCTGAAAATCCTTCAATGCCTTTATTAAAGCAAGGGCCTGGTTTTCGATAATATTGTACTTCAATGCCACATCCCTTATGGTTCTACTGAAAAATGTAATCGGTTTCTCGAGTTGGTCCCTTTTTTGCATCAAGACCGCTACCATAGTATGATCAGAGGCAAATGAAAACAAAATAAAACCCTGAGTATAGTCCGGGCTTATCAAAACCGGAGCTGAAGAAAGGGCCAATTTCACCAAATTGAAGGACTTAATTGCATCTTCAGTCCATCTCACTACACTGTCCTTTTTGAGAATGTTTGTGATTTCCCTTAAATGGTCTGCAAGGTTAGGCACAAAGCGACGTAAGAAATTCATCTTACCATTGAAGGATTGGATTTCTTTCTTATTTCGTGGAAAATCAATATTTTTAATGGCATCCACCTGAGCTGGATCAATATGGATGCCCTCCTTTGATATGATATGCCCAAGAAGCTTGCTTTCATCCATAGCAAACAAACTTTTCTTTGGATTGAGAGAGATGCCATATTTCCTACACCGCTGAAAAACATTCTGCAAATGATATAGGTGCTCTTCATCTGAATTAGAGAAAACCGTCAAGTCATCAAGATAAACAACAAGAAAAACATCCTTTTCATTAGAAAATGTGATATCCATCGCCCGCTGAAAGGTTGCACCAGCATTTTTCAGTCCGAAAGGCATCTTTGCATAGTGAAAGGTTCCCCACGGAGTGGTGAACGCTGTTTTGTCTCAGTCATCCTCATGGACTAGAATTTGGTTATAACCCAAATAACCATCGAGTAGTGACATTCGGGATGCTCCAACTACTCGCTGAAGTATGTGATCCATCTTGGGCAATGGATTGTTGTCCTTCAAGGAAACTTTGTTCAGATTTCTAAAATCAATACATAGCTGGATCTCACCTGTTTTCTTGCGCACGGACACCAAGTTTGAAATCCAATCTGAAAATCTGATGGGAACTATGATACCAGCCTTATACAACCGATTCACTTCTTTCTCAATTGAGGGCAACAGCTTGGATTTATTCTCCTTAATTTTTGGCGAAAAGGCTTTTGATTTGGCTTGATCGGGATGACATGTTGAATGATACTTGTATCATATGATTTCAAGTCTTAATAATCCCAAGCGAATACATCAGTAAAAGAGGATAAAAAATTGATATACTTTGCTCTTACCTGTGGAAGCAACGCCTTAGATAATTTTACCATCTTGGGATTTTCAGCTAATCCGATGTTCACGTCTTCAACACCCTTTTTGGTTGGCTGCAAGCTTGGTTTCTTGGCCACATAATCCTGATCGAAGAGTTCCTCTAAAGGGATTAAACCTTTAGGAATGATGTTGTCTTTGAGCTGCAGAACTTCCATTTGATTGACCTCCATATCCGCATCACCATCATCATATTCCACATCAATAGAAGTGTCTTTGAACTTACCTTTATTTTGCAGAAAATCATCGATCTCATCATCATCTTGAAACACTTGCCAATACCGTTGATTGTCCGGGACAGCTGGGTGGTGTTTCACATGAATCTCAAACTTGTTGTTTGAATTCATTGGAACTTTCAAATTGCTTGCTGCTGTTGCAAGTGAATCTGCAATGATATTCTGAGTACGAGGAACACAAGTCAAGGTATACTCTAAAAAAACTCTCAAAATATCAAGTACCGCATTTTGGTAAGCCCACATTCGGGGATGCTTTGCTTGGTATTCCCCTTTCACTTGCTTAATAATTAGCTCGGAGTCGCCATACACTGAAATCCTTTTGGCATTCAATTTTTTAAGAATTTTCAAACCAGCAATCAAAGCCTCATACTCAGCTTCATTATTTGAACAATCAAAAGCTAGCTTATAAGAACATACCCTTACATTGCTAGGCACTTTGTTTGGAGTGAAAACAGGGCTGCGAATCCAAATGCCAATTCCAACACCTTCCCTTCCAACCGCGCCATCAAAATCCATGACCCACAGGCCCGCTTCATCCTCTTCCAAGTGCTAAAATTCCTTATGTGTTGTTTTTAGTCCTTGTTGTCCATCATTATGCTGTTGTTGACCAGCTGATTGCTCAGCATTACTTTGTCTTTCTTGCCTTAATATTTCTCTGAAATTTTCAGTGATTTCCGGAACGTCTTCTACTTGAATTATTTGGCTATTTAAATCATTAAAGTTATCTGAATACAAAACAAATTATTCTAGATCAGTATGTACATAGTTTATTGGATGATTTACCGGTTTCTCCTTGCTAGTAATCATGTACTTCATCTTTTGTTCCCAGTATAGTTTCCTCATCTGACCGAATACGGGAATGGTAGCATAGGAGAAATTGAGTTGCATTGTCCCTTTAATCTTTGCTCCCCAAGATCTGGAAAGGAGCATTCCAAATCTAGGAGGTATATCTGCCACGACCACATCCATCAAAACATTTTTAGCCGGAATTTGATCCAAACTGACCACCAAGTCTTTGATAAGACCAATGCACCTTACTCTACCGGAATCGAAAGAGTAAAGGTCATGATATTTCCTTGTGATATCCAATCCCAATTTCTCCATGATGGCCTTAGGCATGAGATTACGAGAGGCGCCGAAATCAAACATAGCATTATGTAACACAAAGTCATGCACCCTGACACTAATGTAGAAAGGAGCCACATCACTGTCTTGATACTAACCTTCCAATGCTGGCCCAAAAATCAACTCGGGGCTGTCATCCTCCACGTTCACCATATCAAAAGATGGATCTAGATTCAAAATTTTAGACACTTGACCTTCATAATTGTTGTTTTTCATTAACTCAGTCAAAGGAACATATATCTTTATCTTTGCAATTTCATTTTCCAAATTAAAAACTGAAACTTTTTCTACCTCTCTCACTGAAACATCCTTCTTTTCAGTTTTCTCCTTTGATCCACTTGGCTGATTGGATTTCTCATTTGCTGATGGCATTTTGTTGGTGGTAGGATCAACTGTCTCTTTTCCCTTTTTCTGCACATTCGGAGGATCATTCTTTGGTGTTGTTGCCTCCTTTCTTTTCTGAATCGGATTCATGGGCACATCTCTATTCCGGAGTGAATATTGTCGCTGGTGAGCTGACAAAGCATTCATGTATCCTCTTTGGTATTCATCTAACTCTTCCTCAAGCACTGTCTCATTTGCCAAAATGAAATTCTCATCCCTTTGTTCAGCTGAATTCTCGGAGTACTCCTTATCCTCAGTGATGAAAATTGGCATATCATCAGGCGTAAAGAAATGATTTTCTTCACGAATCACATTTTCCTCTTCATCTGATTCCGGTCCATGTACAAAATTTTGCTGTAGAGGTGTCTGTATCGGCTGCTACGCTGTTTGATCTTGGGCTCGCTGCTCTATTTGTTTGATTCTATATTGTGGCTGCTGCTGGCCACAGAAGTTAGGATTTCTAACTTGTGGTTCAGGTTTGTCAATTTTCATCCTCTCTAGCATCTGCTCCACCTTCCGAAGTACTTGATCTGACGAGGAAGACTCTTCTTTTATTGTGACTTTCTTTTCTGTTCTTGCTCTAGCTCTCTTGGCCAACAGATTTGCTTCAACGCTGACCACGATCTTTTGCATGTCTTCTAACATGGCTGGATCTCTCTCTTTTAGTTGATAAGCCATATCAGTATCGAAATCGTCTGAAAACTTAATCAGGGCTAGCCCCACGGGTGGCCTTAGATGATCAAGAATTGCATTATAAATGGAATTGAATCTAATGCAATAATCTTGGGCCGACTCACCAACATTTGGCTTGATGTGCTCGTATTCAGAAAGGATCTGAAGTGGATTTTTCTTCACTTCCCAACGGTCTAAGAATTGTCTCTATAGATTGGCCAATGTAGTAATACTTGCAGGCGGTAAAGCTCTGAACCATTTCCTAACTTCACCAGCAAACGTTTATACAAAGAGTCTCATGGTCACATTTTTTGCATCAATCTCATGAAGATCGAAGAAATCCATCATTCTGTCCACATGTTGCTGAGTTGTAACACTGTGAGGAGTGCCATCAAACAAAGGAATTTTTCTTTGATAATCGGCGGGCATATCATCCAGATTTTGAGGCAGCACAAGGGGGGAAAAACAAGCAGCCATCGCTCTTGGTGGATTCAGTCTTGGGGATGTTGGGGGAGTGGGTGCAGCTGATGTATGAGGTGTATGAGGAGGGGTGTGCAGAGGAGAAGCAATTTTGGATGTAGAAGGAGTAGACGAAGGTGAAATTACTGCAGATTTTTTATCTGAGACAATTGGCTGCACAGGGATGGTGGGAATGAAAGGCGGTTCAGTGGGAATCCTTGAGCTAGATGCAATTACAAAAGATCCAAGGGTTGCAGATGCAGATTCTAAGAAATCAGCAAGGTTTGAATCCACAATTGTAGTTTGGAGATGTTTGAGGATATAATCATCAATTGACCTATTAGCCCTTTCAGTTTCTAGTTCTACAAGAAATTGCGGATTGGGGACAGTAGAGCCAACAACACTTTCAGATTTGGTTTCAAACAATGACAAATCAAACTGCTCATCAAAATCAAGCTCTTCAAGATATTCAAAAATCGCAGGACATGAACGAGACTTAAACACGGGAGTCACAAAGCTCTCTTGACGAAGGAGTCTTGGAATCAAATTGGGATTTTCGTACATAGGAGGAGGATCTGGATCCGGATTAGCTCTAGTATATCTTCTAGAAGCCAGTGTGCTATTATTTTTCAAAAGATCAAATGGACATAAACAACTTACTCAGCCTATCAAATCCTAAACTTATCATCCAGAAGCTTAGAATTATCAGAAGTACTGGGGTGTTTGCAGGTTAGACCTTCTGTTTATAAGACCAGACCAGAGATTGACTAAAGTAGCTTTTATCTACTTGCGCTAATGTAAAGCAAAAGCGTTTCAAAGGCTACCTGGCTAATCTTCAGACTCCGTCTGTAGTTTATAAAATGAAGAAGACTAACAAACAAAGGAATTTCATCCCCAGTATGGTTTCCACTATGTTAGAGCCTAGATTTACCTCAGGCTGAAAAGGTAGGATCCAGGGCCAACATCGAACCACGCTCAGCCTGGTAGCTAGCCCTAACAGGTCAGCAGAGGGCTCTCTCCAAGTTGATCTCAGAAAATTATAATCACTAAAGGCTTGAGATGACTGATTTAATTACTACTCTTAGGCTAGGTATGTGTGTGCAAGAGTTTTATTGAATAAAATGATGATTTTTTGGCTCAGATGAGAAGGCAGATTTTGGGTGCGGGGATGAGGCACAGTCCTGCAGAGGTCTCAATGGGGCAAGGTAGGCAATTGCTTTTGGCACTTAAAATCGAATGATATGGAAGGAGTAGACAGGTGAGGAGCTGAAGAAGGCAAGGAAAATCATGGATCCTCTCCAAACAGCTGAAAACATCAAGAAACTAAAGCAAACTTCAAGCAGAGCACTACATTTTCAATGGATTCTACTTACACTCTTGTTTGTTTAGTTAAGAAGAAATAAGATAGAGAATGGCATACATAAACAAATTCACAATTACAGAAGAAAGTACTGTACCAAGACAAATTTCCACATGGATCCCAAAGAGTGCTGCAAACCCTGGTCTCAATTCCTTAGCCAAAATGTTGATATGAGTGTACAACGAAGCTCAAGGCTTTCTCAAGAGTCCAACCTGGGTAATGACTGAAAAACTACATAATATAGACAAAGCATAGCTCATCCTATCCTCTAGGGGTCTAGATCACATGTTTAGGAGCTGATCCAACTGATTCTAAACTAAGAACTAGAAATCAGGCAGTGGAACATCGTGCCTTTAGAAGTTAGGGAACTGATCCATTCAGTTTCAAACAACTTTTTAACAGATGAATCTACCTTACTAAGTGAAAATTAGACATATTTACATCATGATCCATCAATGTACATGAAATTACATCACAATTTGCCATGAAGAAAGTGAAAAAGTCAAACTGGCCAAAACTGGGCGAAAAACAGAGCAATACATGGTCAAACTGGCAATTTTTCCTCTATGCGCCGCGCCTGATTCTCTATGCATAGCGCCTGTTTGGGCCCACTTTTGGAGGCCTTCCCGGTGTCCACATTAGCTCCAAGTGTGCTTGTTAGAAAGGTCTGCCTGTCTACTTTCCAACCCAAGTGGAATTTTTCGCTTTGGCCTCCATTTGCTCTATCAAAAATCAAATCTCCCAAGACTGCTTCCTGTGTGTCAAAATAGGCGCAGTGAGGTCATTTTAAAGTGTTTTTGACCTTTTTGAGGGCTCAAAACCTGCCCAAATTTCTTGGCCATAGGTAGGCAAGCATAACTTTTCATGACAAATCCAAAGATCTTGAGTTTTTGGGATTTTAAGTATGAGACTAGGGTTTGGTGCATTTGGGATTTTGGGAAAAGGAACTTGGAATAGGGGATTAGTGAATTTAGGGGGTCGGGGAACCTAGGGAATAATGAAATCAATGAAAATATGGGTAAGGGAGTGATGGGGGAATTAAAGGATTGACTTGGTAGCAAAAAAGTCAATCAAACCCTAGGCAGCAATTTTCTTTGAGGAATTTCAAATGGTAGGGTTTGATTTCTTTAAACATTCATCACTCATAAATCACCATTAAAAAAGCACCGAACTTGGATAAAAAACAATGATGGAGGCTCTACCTACTTGTACCCAGACAAATCCGTGCGTTTTGGGCGATTGGAACGAGTTCTGGCAGTTTTCGGGCTCTCTGGCTGTGTGCGCCACGCATCCAAACCAATGCGCCACGCCCAGTATATGCATCGTGCCTGTGCTTTTTTACACTATAAAATTTAGCCCAATGCGCCACGCCTAGTGAGTGCGCCGTGCCTCCTGCCCAGTGCGCCGCGCCGGTCAACTTGGAGCGATTTTCACCCAAACTTCTCACTTGCTCACCACAACCACTTTGCTTTGTTTTCTCTTTGCTCTTGGAGTGCAGATGAGCTTTAAACATTTGGAGAAATGATTTATACATGGAGCTTTTCAATTTTAATTTTGCCAAACCCACTTTCATAATGTTTTGCAAATGACTTTATTTTCAAACTCTCTTTTTGGACTTTTTCACTTCATTTGAACTTTGTGATGAACTAGATGACCTGAGCTTTGCTTGTTTTGTAGATGTTGAAAGGTGTTGAAGCTCTGGGGGATAAGGAAAGTGACTAGGGTTGCAGGGGAAGTAATTTACAAGTGAAGAGAACAAAATTTCATGATTTTATACAATAAAAGCAAAAAATACTTTGTTTTTCCTCAAAACAAAGTTTTGAGGAAAGACACATCTTCGAAGCACTTGATGATAAATTTATTGATGTTGGAACCTCCTCATGTGCTGGTGCTTATTGGACATTTTGACACACTTTTTGATGAAACCCTAATGAAACCCTAGACCTAAATGACAATGAAACCCTAAAATACTCTTGCAGTCTTTAAGACAAAAAGAAGACTGTATATTTTATTTTTTTTAAATGAATAAATATGAACCAGCAGGTAAATGACATGAGGGAAACTATAGGAACGCCACTACCGTCAGATGATCCATGCGCCTAATGGTATGCAGATGACTGGGCGGGACACCTAATATGAAATGCAACAAGAGTATTTGATCTTTGACGGAGGGATGAAGATACCGACACTAACACCTTCTACAAACAATTTTATTCCACATCTTTCAAACTGTAACTCTTCCTTTTCCATACCTTAGAATTTGTTGATATTTTCTCTTTTTGAGATGTATTTTCTCCTGTATTCAAATTATTCATGTCCAAAGTTATTTCAAAATGAGAATTTAATTTCATCTTTAAGAGGTGAGAAGTTATTATAAGTGTTCTTCTTGACTCCTGTCTCATTCCTTTGTTTTCTTGCTTCTCTAGTCATGATGGTTTTGTATGCAACACATTGAGCAGCCTTATGACCAAAATTATGAGATGAGAAACATTGTCCATTAAAGAAGAAATTTATGTGATCATAGAATCTTCTAGTGTTGTTTACCTTTTGATTGGTGCTTTTGTTGTTGTTCATCCTTGGATTAGAGTGAACATGATTTACATGTGGAATGCCTTTATTGTTTTGTTGAGGGCTGAAGCTTTGCTGACTTGTTTTTGCTACATTTAGATAGCTTCTAGTGGTGGTTGAAGAATTTTTTGTTTGAGATGTTTCTCCAGTGTATCCAAGACCTATCTTCATAAGAGGAGAGCATTGTACCTTGATAATTTCATCTAAGGTTTCAAATCCTTTAATAAATCTAAGATTCAGAGTTTTAATTTTCTCAAGTTCGTTTCTTAGACTTACTACTTCACATTCTAACTTCTCATTGTACTTTTCTTTTTCTATGAGTTGATGCTTCAATGTATCTATGGATACTTTGTTTTGTTCCAATCAAATTTTGAGTTGAGTAATTTCTTCAAAGAAAACTTTTTCCTCTAAAGCATCCACACATTTATCATTAGACTCATTAGTATTTTTCTCAAAATCCATGAGTAATTTAAGATCTTGATAAGATTCTCCTTCTTCACTATTTGACAAGCCATCACTATCTTCATGAGTATAATAACTTCTTCTATTGTCAAACGTCTTCTATTACCTTTTTCATTATCCTTCCCTTTGTCATGGTTGTATTTATGAGGACACTTAGCAGCATAATGACCAACTCTACCACAAGAAAACCATTTGAAGGGAAGCTTACCTCTGAACCTTCCGGTGCCATGTTGAAGTTTCTTTACAAAGTTCACCTCATCTTCTTTTGATATATATCCTAATTCCTTGTGTTCTTCCTTTTATTTTCCTTTTGTATATGCTTTAAATGCAGCTTCTCTAACTTATGAGGGACATCCTTTCCTCATTTCAAAATGAGTCAGGATTCCTTGAAGTTGAACAACAGTAAGAGTCTGCAGATCTTTCTTCTGTTCAATGGCAGACACTTTTGACTCGAATTTAGGAGTTAGAGATCTTAAGATTTTCTCTACTAAAGTGGCATCCTTTATTTCTTCACCCAGATTTTTCATGCGATTTACAATCTCATCTATACATAGAAAGAAACTAGCAATAATGTCATCATTAAGAATTCTAAGAGTTTCATATTGAATTCTGAGAGTTTGGAGTTTAACACTTTTTACCTTGGTATCGCCTTCATAGCTTTGAATGATTTTGTCCCATATTTCTTTTGTTGTGTTTAACTGCATAACTTTGACAAATTATGATTCTGCCAGACTTCCAAATAATGCATTGACAACTTTGGCATTGGTTTCATACGTCTTATTTTCTATTGCATCTATGGGAAATGTGGCTGGATATTGGTAACCTCCTTCCACAATTGCCCAAACATCTGCTCCAAGGGACTGAAGATAGTGTTAGGGTCACACCCTAACCCCCTTATTTCTGTAATAGGATCAAGTCATAGTTATAGTTAAGTAAAGAGTCAATAAAGCCCATATTAATAATTGTAAGTGGTTAACCCGCATTTAATGAAGGGACCACAGTTAGTTG
Source organism: Pinus tabuliformis (assembly GCA_031772625.1). Taxonomy (NCBI): domain Eukaryota; kingdom Viridiplantae; phylum Streptophyta; class Pinopsida; order Pinales; family Pinaceae; genus Pinus; species Pinus tabuliformis. The sequence continues at coordinate 295,074,616 of CM062813.1, forward strand.
CAAATGGGCCATGGTATTAGATAGATGGTATTAATAAGAACCATGGTATTGCCCCATGGTATTGCATGTATGAATCCTATATAAAGGATAGAGACTCCCCTCGAGGAGCATTGTGTCTTATTTTGTATTTGAGCTTAGCTCTATTGGAGGTTTCCCCCTTGAAGAGGCAAGTGAACATTGCTTTCTGAATAATAAAATAATTGCTGTTATTTCTCATTGTTCTATGTTTTGGGTATATTTCTTTGCATAATTGGTATTCTGGTATCATCTTGCAAGTTAAGAGCATAAAAAGTGGTATCAGAGCGATTTCCAGGGCCGGTGGGATCTCCAATTTTTAGCAATTTTTTTTTTTTTGGCTAGCGACATGTTCCGACATATTTAAACCACGGGATCTATCGTTGAGCGCATAAACCTGCGGATTTGGGGAGGCATGCATGCGAGAAATACAAGAGGTGGTCACGCTTGTTGGACTCCCTTGTAACCCTGTGGGTACCCCTTCGAGTAGTAGCGCATTAGACAGAACTGCGCATGGACTGTCTTCCAAGTACCCTCTGGGTATATCAGAAGCCCCCTAGCTCCCTTGAAACCTCGCCATAGATAAACCGTCGGTTGTCTTGCTGCTACAGTACACCGAGAATAGCACTCAGAGAGATTACTCGCGCATACGATAGGGTAGTTTGGTTGTACGACTAAGGGTACGGTTGATCCTCCTTGGTTAGTGCCCTGAAAAATTGGGTCGAGTACTACTGTTAGACCCTTATGTATATTGCGATTTGTAGCACCTGACACTCCTGGAGACCATAGTTCCTTGATCTATCTCTGGATCACACATAATCTTTGCCAGATCAGATCTCACAAGTGGGGTTTTGTCACAGCAGCAGCAATTAGTTCCACCGTTTAGATCTATCAGATCCATCAAATCCGCAGTAGCAATCAGTTCCGATATTTAGATCTCTCAGATCAGCCATTCAGATCTCTCAGATCCATCAGATCCGTAGTAGCAATCACTTCCGCCATTCAGATCTCTCAGATCGGCCATTCAGACCTCTCAGATCCATCAGATCCACCATCCAAATCTGAGTAGTTGTGTGGGTTCCTATACCTAGGCGTGATTTTCGCAGGACTTTTGGCGCTTATTGGTGACTTAGCCCATCATAATCAGGACGACAAGCTGAGCAAGATGGCACCATTCAATTGTTAGTGCCAAAAAATTTGGGCGGTCCCAAATTTCAAGTACATCGGATCGGTGCATGGTACAAACTAGAGCTCAAGCTATGGCGAATGAGAGGATCGACAAACTTGAATCAACATTGAACGAGGTCGTGTTGCAACTGCAGAACTTAAATGCAACACTCTCTAAGGGAAAGGTGGAGGCACGCACGGAGGCATATATTGGCAATGAAAACATTGAGGGCGAGTCTAGCCAGTCTCTTCACCTCTTTGGCACCCACCAACAATCCCATCCGTGACCACCCAAGCTGGACATGTATAAATTTGATGGCTCTCACCCAGTCGCATGGATAGCACAAATGGAGCAATATTTCACACTGAATTACCTCCTGGATGATGTGACTCAGCTTAGTGTGGGTATCATGTACTTGGACAATGAAAGATGGCAATGGTGGCAATGGCATCAACGTTGCTATGGAAGGCCCTTGACTTAGGAGACATTCAAAAAAGCTCTTATGGATCGCTTTGACCATGAATCTGATTTTGTGGGTCGTCTCACTAAGCTCCAACAAACAGGAACAATGAACAAATACGTTGCCGCCTTTGAAGCCTTTGCTTTCCACACTGGAGGTCTACATGATGAGTTCTACATGGAATGTTCTGTTAGTGGTCTCAAAGAAGCCATACAAGCCCACGTCCGACTGCACCACCCTAGCTCATGGTTGTAGGCTTGCAGGATAGCTTGTGAAGTATAACGTGCGTTAGCAGCCCAGTCCAATCGCCCAAATTTCATCGCCAAGGGTCGCCCCCCACAGGCTCAAAGCACTACCCAAACACTCAAGGTTCAAAAGGTGTCACCAGTAGAAATGGTGGAAGAAGAAAGCAAGGATTATGTTACTACTGTGATGAGAAATACTCCCCCGGGCACAAATGCAAGGAGCCCAAATTCTTTCAAATTGATGCTACTGATCACAGTTCATCAGAGGAAACCCCACCACTTGAGGAACCAGAGGAGGAAGAAGAGGACAACCAGCAGGACAATGTACTTGAAGAACCAGTTATCTCACTACATGATTTGGCAGGGATTTCTTCGCCCCAAACTCTCAAAATCAGAGGTTTTATTAAGCATCGCCTAGTAGTAGTCTTGATTGATAGTGGAAGTACACATAATTTTATCCATCAAAAAGTCACGGAAGCAGTGCATTGTTTTGTCTGAGCAGTTTCTAACTTCCAGGTCCAAATTGCTGATGGGGGGATAATGAAATGTGAAGGCCACTATGAAAATGTCAAACTTCAAATGAGGGATTATAAGTGAAAGACACACATGTTTGCCATACACATGGGAGGGTGTGACATTGTCCTCAATACTAAATGGTTGCGCACACTTGGCCCAATCACAATGGATTTCCAGGAGTTATATATGAGCTTTAAGTAGAACAACCACACACATACCCTCCGCGGACTCCAGGCAGGAGCTCCCTCCATCATCAGCTCACATCAGATGGAAAATTTGTTAAAAAAGGGCCACCAGGGAGTTATAGCTCAATTCAATGCCATCCAGGCCTTCGCACCCAATTCTTTTCATATTCATCCTGAAATGCAACAGATATTAAACAACCATCTGCTAGTCTTTGACAAGCCTCATGAGCTTCCACCCTCAAGAGGGGAACATGATCATAGCATTACTTTGGTCCCAGGGGCCCAACCACCAAATGTGCACCCATATAGATATCCGTTCACCCAAAAGAATGAAATTGAAAAAATAATCAAGGAACTCTTGGAAGAAGGCATCATTCATCCCAGCATTAGTCCTTATCCCTTGCCAGTGGTCATGGTGCTCAAGAAATATGGGGAATGGTGTATGTGTCCAGACTTCAGGGCCCTCAATAAGTTGACAGTCCAAGATAAATTTCCCATCTCGGCCTCAATCTAGACAGAGGTTTCTATGGATTTCATTACAGGTCTTCCAAAGTCAGGAAACAATCCAGTCATCATGGTGGTTGTGGAAACACTTTCTAAGTATGCTCATTTTTGCACCCTACCCCACCCTTTTACATTGACTTTGGTCGCTCAATATTTCATGGATCAGATCTTCAAATTGCATGGCATGCCCACTTCCATTGTGTCTAATCGTGACCCGATCTTCACCAGTAACTTTTGGCAGGAACTCTTCCGGCTACAAGGTACCCAACTACAACTTAATACTTCCTATCATCCACAAACTGATGGTCAAACTGAAGCAATCAACAAATGTCTGGAGACCTACCTTAGATGTTTCACTTCAGACAAGCAACATCTTTGGGTACAGTGGTTACCTCTAGACGAATGATGGTATAACACCAACTATCATGCCACCACCAAAATGAATCCATATGAAGCAGTTTATGGTCAACTCCCTCCTTCCCCTACTTCTTATATCAAGGGATGCTCGAAGGTACAAGTAGTGGATCAACTCCTACAGAACCGCACAACCATGCTGGCCCACCTTAGAGAGAATCTTCATCAAGCTCAAAACCGCATGAAGCAACAGGTAGATCAACATAGCTCATAACACCAATTTCAAGAAGGGGATCAGGCAATTTTGAGGCTGCAACCATATAAGAAAACATCACTCAAAGACAAGGGTTGTCAGAAACTATCTTCAAAATTCTACAGACTGTATCAAGTACTTCAGCGCATTGGAGAAGTTGCCTACAAGCTAGCTTTGCCACCCACTACAAAAATCCATCCAGTCTTCCATGTCTCATGCCTCAAGAAAGTGATTGGGAACAATTGCTGAATTCAAACCAGTCTACCTGAACTAGATGAAGAAGGGTCAATCCGGCTCCAACCTGAACAGGTTCTTGACACACGAGAACGGCACCTGCATGGCCGCATGATCAAGGAAGTCCTCGTCAAGTGGAAAGACACCTCTCCAGAAGATGCAACCTGGGAACCAACCACTGTTCTTCAGCAGTTTTTGCAGCTTCAGCCTTGACGACAAGGCTTTTCTTATAGGGGAGGGCATGTTAGGGTCCCACCCTAACCCCCTTATTTATGTAATAGGATCAAGTCATAGTTTTAGTTAAGTAAAGAGTCAATAAAGCCCATATTAATAATTGTAAGTGGTTAACCCGCATTTAATTAAGGGACCACAGTTAGTTGCAAATGGGCCATGGTATTAGATAAATGGTATTAATAAGAACCATGGTATTGCCCCATGGTATTGCATGTATGAATCCTATATAAAGGATAGAGACTCCCCTCAAGGAGCATCATGTCTTACTTTGTATTGAGCTTAGCTCTATTGGAGGTTGCCCCCTCGAAGAGGCAAGTGAACATTGCTTTCTGAATAATAAAATACTTGTTGTTATTTCTCATTGTTCTATGTTTTGGGTATATTTCTTCGCATATTTGGTATTCTGGTATCATCTTGCAGGTTAAGAGCATAACAGATAGGATCTAGTTCTTGTCTTCCAATATATTAAATTATTTTCATTGAAGAGTGGTGGTCTGATAGATGTCATTCTATCTTGATTTCTCATCTTGGGAGATCTTCCTTCAAGCGATCAAGCTTCTTTTGAATGACCTACTCCAATATCAATTGTTGGGAAAAACAATAAGAAGTGGGTGAATCAGTATTTTAAAAAATCACAATAATAATTTTCTTTTCTGAAATATATACGTGACTTTACAGAACCCAACTCGCATGTGTATGCGACTGTTGTAAAAGAAACTAGCGTATGCTTAGTAAAATTATAAAAAAACTAATTATTTACCTATTAAACTTAAACCAGAATGTAAGAGATTTATCAAGCATTTGATAAGCAGTAAGCAGGTGCAGTAAGAACAAAATAAAGTATCACACATAAGAAACACACATGAACACCAGGATTTAAGGTGGAAACCTAATGTGGGAGAAAACCATAACTACTATCATCTCAATCTTCAAACTTATTAATATCAAAAACTTCTTACATTATTGTACTGGTGCAGACTCATGCCAGTACGCAGGCACCCACCTGCTAAAGGCTACAACCTTCACTCATTCTCCAACTCCTACTAGAAGGGAGCTCCAACCCCCTGATCTAATTACCAGCTACTACTAGCAGGAAGCTTTGACTTCCTCACTTAAGGCTCCAACCCTCAACAACATATGTGGACCGCGTTTCATAAATTTTCACACTGGATCCATGTGCTTTAATACATCGCAACTTGTAGATCAACTAAAGAAAACACCAACTTAATTCAAACATAACAGTGAGATCACTGTAACCAGAACACAGAACTGAACTCAAAATATTGCATCAACACACAAAATCAACTACAACCCTGATCATTCATATGTCAACATGTGTACACTACTTCACTTAAGGCAACCCGTGTGTATACGCGCTTTTCTGTAGAGAAACCTGCGTACATATCTCAATATACTAAAAACTTGTAATTTTGTATCATATAGAGTTGACCAGAGTTATTCTGAAATATTTTGTTAGCTTACAGAACCCTCATACAGTTAGAATCATCAATAATATTTTCAGCCAATCAACATGTAAACAAATTCAACTTCATCATTCAATCAATTCTACTTCAGACATTATCACTCAACCCAAACCAACATGAGGACATCATTGCCAGACAACAGAGATACAACAACACTGATTAGGTTGATCATTCATTTATGAACATAAAACCACCCTTTATATACGCGACTTTGAAGAAATGAACCCACGTGTATACGCGACTTAACCGAGACCAACTTGCGTACAGATCTACAAATTTTGACCTAAAATTGTGCAGCTCTTCAGAACTTTAGAAAGACCTAGATCATAATATTCAGAGATAAAAACATGCTTTAATACTTAGATCTAATCAATTCATGAGCATATCAAACAATGGAAAGTCATTTCAGGTCTCATGATCCTAATCCATCATTTTATTCATCGGTGCATAATTATTTCAGATCTATGTGTCAATTATGGCCCTTACAATGCAAATATACTTCAGATTGAAGTATTCATCAAAAACCCTTTCACATGCACACTTAGCACTTTGATCTTCACCTCCTTATATAGTTAGAGCCTTAACGAATACCATGAGTCAAAACTACACCATTGCTAGTGGTAATCTTGGACGGGATCAAGTAACCATGACTATGCTCAATATTGTGGGCTAATACCATGGTAAGGACCCTTGGTATTCTTAAATTAGTGCGCCAACATGTACGTGACTTTTCTTCTTTGTACTTGCATGTATATGCGACTTGGCCTTGATGAACCCGCATATAGATCTTCAAATATTCACTTTTATCAAACTTCTGATTCTGATCTGTAAACCTTTGTCCCATTATTCTATTATTCTGTTCCATCACTCTGTCACCTTTGAACTGACTTGTGAATTCATCTAGTTACCATATACTTGTTCTGTTACAAGTGAGTTTCCATCAAGGACAACACATGCATCATAATTCCAACAATCTCCCCCTTTGGACTTGATGGAAACCATGTTAGTGTTGATCACCTCAACCTGTAGAAACATGTTAGATACATCAAATAACCGTTATTTGGTATGTTGTACATGTTGTACATATGGTGTTGTGTATATATGGTGTTGAGTACATGTTGCACATGTGGTGTTGTGTAATGTGGTGCTATGAACATGATGTACATGAGGTGTTGTGGCGTGCAGTGTTGTGTGCATGTTGCATATGTGGTGTTGCATGCACGTGGTGATATGTACATGTGGTGTTGTGTATATGTGATGTTGTGTACACATTGTGCGGGTGGTGTTGTGTACACGTTGTGCAGGTGGTGTCGTGTACATGTGGAGTTGTGTACACATGGTGCAGGTGGTGTTGTGTACAGGTGGTACTGTGTACATGCTGTACATGTGGTATTGTGTGCATGTCATACATTTTGTGTTGTGTACATGTTGTATTGTGTGCATGTCATACATGTTGTGTTGTACACATGTGGTACTATGTATGCACATTGTGTAGTTGTGGTATTGTGACATGTGTATTTGTTGTGTTGTACTCTATGTACATATATGTATTATGTTGTACACCAAGTGTAGGTGTATGTATTGTATTGTGGTGTACACCGGGGGTAGGTGTATGTGTTGTGTTGTACACCGGGTGTAGGTGTATTTGTTGTGTTGTATGCCAGGTGTAGGTGCATGTATTTTGTGGTGTTGTATGTCATGTTTGGGTGTATGTGTGTGGTGTACACTGTGTGTATGTGTGCGTGATTTAAGAGAAGGTATTGCGTGCTTGTTGAGTGTGGAAACTAGTCCGGTGAGTGTATAGAAAGGATAAAGAAATCAAGTAGAAGCAAATAACTGGTTGGAGGATAAGTATCAATGTTTTATTTTATTTTTGATTATGCATGTGATCTATGACTCTGATTTATCATGGTTACATTTGATTTATGATCTTTATTTATGATGGTTTCATTTTGAGCTAACTGGATGTGATATGTTTATACATGATGATTTAATCAAACAACTAGTTGGACCTGTTGTGACAGGAAGTGAACAAAATTGCAAGTGTACCTTATTAACGAGCTACCAATGAGGTATGGTTTGAATTTATTTCAATTCATTTTGAATCTAATGAAGATTATGTGCTTGGTATAGGAAAGCATGCAAATGCCTAGTTCGATTGGTTGAAACTGACTACAAGAATTAGCAACAACAACAAAAAGGAATTGGAACAGGAAACAATATGTTGTTCAAGCACTTCAGGATCAGGGCCATTGTGGGAAACTAGTACCCAATATTGTCCATTGATTTCCATGAGCATGTTATGACTGATATGATGGTTTTTAGGTAGGGATATGCCTTGGTTTTTTTACCTTCCGATGCGAGGAAACCTTGCCAAGGGATGGATTGTACAGGAAAGGGGATGTTTGGTAACTTGGAAGGTGAGTGACTACACAGAAGGGGGTGACTGGATTACTCGAGGGAATATGTAGTAGAGAAGGGAAGGTCGGGGATGGACTTTTTTTGGTCATTAGCATTTCCAAATGGAATCATATGCACATTGGGAGTGTGCCCTTGAACAATGAGCCGATAATTGTTCATTGAGTGACACAGGAATGTGGCACTAGACATTAGATGTAGTTTTGATTTTGGAAATGGATTATGGACTTCCTACAAAGAAGGTGAATCTTGGTACTACTTTTGAGGTTCGAGGTGTGACCCTTTGGATTCCCTTGTTGCAGATGTAGGCATCATATCCTTTTATTTGTTGGTTAGAGAAAATGTGCATATGTGTATATCATTGAAAATATTGTATCAAGATGGATTTATAAAGCTCCATAAAAAGTATGAATATTTGCTAGTGTTGCGCCTCCAAAATGTCATCCACTTTCACCTTCATTTCCATCATTTTACCCTCATTCTGTAACTCTGCAACTTCATAACCCTACATTTAGTAACCATTTTCATAATCATATGGGTTTATCATTATTCTTTTCCAAGTCATTGATCTTAACTCTTTTAAGTGAATTTGTGATTAAATAGTAGGAAATTAACATATTTTCATATATCTAAAAGTGTTATGAGTTTTGTGATATTGTAGGCCTATTTGGAGATTCTAGAAGGGTCCTACTTGGCCACCCAACCACAATTTCGAATGTCAAATTCCAACTCATGAAGATTTGTGGAATAATTGTAGAAGATGTGGATTATTAACTATGCACATTCAAAGGAGAAGAATCATGGATGATAATTTTTAGAGGATTTGTATCTTACATTTTTAGGAGATTGGTTGTAACCACTAGAGATAAATGTGGATTTAGGAGAGGTCTAAGGATCTATATTTATTGAATAGTTATCCTTAATTTTTGTATAAATAGGAGTGCACCCGTCATACAAAGGGTTCTTAATTGTAAGTTGTAGATAGTGGTTAGAGGTTAGAGGTAGCTAGTTGTTAGTTTCTAGTTGGAGGTTTCAAGTTCCATCAAAGATGTAATTTGTAAAGTGAGGAGAGATAATTCTTGTAATATCTTGTAACTTCATCTTTATGAAATACATATTGATACTTTCATCTCCAACATGTGATAGCTGTTTGGTGTGCTTGCTGAGGAATGGAGGGCCCCCATCAACCACAATTTTCACAAATTTGTACATATCGGTAACATAGTGTAGTTATTTTATTTCACTTCAATTCAGCAAGTGTGTTTTCATTTTATGCAAGTGTGTTTATCCTTTCAGAAAGTGTGATTTCATTTCAACAAGTATGATTTCAATTATGCAAGTGTGATTTTCCTTTCAACAAGTGTGATTTCAATTTAACAAGCGTGATTTCAATTATGCAAGTGTGGCGTGATTTCAATTATGCAAGTGTGGTGTGATTTTCAATTATGCAAGTGTGGTGTGATTTCATTTATGCAAGTGTGATTTCATTTTCAAGAAAGTGTGATTTCCTTTATGCAAGTGTGATTTCAATTTCTTTATGTTTGGTTTGGTTTGGATTAGATTGATTTAATTAACTTTGTAGTTAGTTTTAATTGCATTAGATTAATATATTCTAATAAATAACCACCTAGTACATATAATACAAGTATACATCGTCAGTTCTACGAACCCCGGGTTAAAAATTAATGGCAGGGATTTAACTCACAATTAAATCACCCAACAACTTGTTGAAGCAAATGTGCATGAGTATGTGGTTGTTATAGTAAATACCATAATGAGTTGTGTTTTAAAGATCCAGTAAACGATATGTTTGTCATGTTTTCAATGGTGGTCATTGTAAATATTGCAAAGAGTTGTGTTATAAAGCTCCATGGGAGGTATGTTTTGTTTTTAGTAGTCTTGTTGGTCGTAGGTGTCATTGAACACCGAGGAAGGTGTTTCGCCAAGGGGGAGGGTTATATAACAACCCCAATTACAAATCCATGTAATAAAGTAAATAAAGGAAAAATAAGACCAAGGTCATAGGACACGTATTCCAAGTTGAATGTTGGGAAAAACATCCTAGTGTGGGTATTCATTTGGTTTATTATGGCTAAGGAAATTGAAAAAGGAAAAGGAAAAGGATTTGAAAAGGAAAAAGGCATTAATTAGCATTTTATTTATGAAAATAATGGAAATTAGGGGAAAAGGAAGGTGAAAGGTCACAGGTTGCATGTGGGTGTTATACAGCAAAATGACCCCCTCATCAGCTTAGAGGGGAAAGACATGATAGCTGAAGAAAAGACCAAGATCACAAGCCTTGTTTCCACACTAACGCTGGCTAAACACTGACAACATGCTTTATAAAGCTTCTCTGTAAGCCTAAGGGAGAGTTAGTGACCCTACTAACTCTACTTTTTGGTTCGGGGACAACGTTAGTGGATCCTAATGAGAATCTAGAGGTCAAAGGAGCGAATTCACTCATAAATATATCTATATTTCCTCCTAAATCTACTCAGAAAAGCAAGGAAACATCTAAAGTTCGACCTATTTGTGGGATTTCTAATCCTAATGAAGGAGGCAAATGGGAAAGAGCTCAAAAGCATGGAAACATCATTGCTTTTACCTTAAGAGACTCATGGAGGAACTTGGCAACCCTAACTTGATTGCTACATAAGCAAAGCTAGGGCTATGGTGATAGAGGTCAGATCATTTGAAAGGATAGCTTACTTGATTGTCGAGCATAGCCTCAAATCTAAGCATAAGAAGTTGGAAAGAAGGGAGAGAGAGGGAGAGAGGAGCTGGAGGGGTAAGGGAAGGTTGATGCAACAGATGGTTGTAATCACTCTTCTGACATTAATATAGAACTGTAGTTGTATTGTCTACTCCGTGGTGTTGGTACTATCATTCATTTAGTTGTTTGTCCAATACCTTTTAAGATGAGTAGCTTAGTTATGTGTAACTAGATGTCTTTTATATATTCATGTATTAGTTATCAAGGTTGTGTGCTATGATTATGCTTGTCTCTTCTATGTGCAGGACTTGATCTAGAGCCAGCTCAGGGGACTTCCACCTAGCTGCATTGTGCTCTCCAACAAATCTACACGAAGGCTTGAGGTAATGAATCTATCTTTCTTTGATAGTTAGTTATTTTTTATGGACATGCATGTAAACTTTGTGACAGTTGCAGATAATCTTACAGTCTGCCCGGGAAGACCCTTGAGGGTATCTCCATTCTCCATACACCGTGCATTTTATCCTATAGCAGAATTGGTGACTCCACTGGGGACTATACATTTAGTTCCTGTTTCACTCGGACAGTTCTCAGTTTCCTCCTCCTTCTAAGACCTCCCTATACTTCTGCATTCCTTTTCTGACCCATCAAAACCTTGCTGCATTCTTCCCTCATATATTCAGCCTGGGATCTAATCCCCAAAGCTCTGTTTTGAATTCTTTTCCCATGCTAACGTAGGTTAGCAGAGTAAATAGAGCTTTATAAAGCTCTTTGTCTACACAAACAGTGCGTTAGTGGAGCCAGTAACTCTCTATGGCCTCTGCTACAGAGCATTAGTCACCCAAATTTTGACATGCAGCTATGTCTATAAACTCAAAGGGATGGGAAACCTGCTCATGGACTGAAAAAGGATCTGCAGCTGTATTTTGTTAGCAAGATCTGTGTCCTAAAAGAATTTTTTTTTTAGGAAATAGTTTTTCTTCCATTCTTAAAAAGTTTTTATAAAGGAAAAATCAACATTTTTTATTCATTCTTCTGCTTAGCTAGTTAAAATCTACTTTATTTTGGTTTCAAATAGTTGTTAGAAAGCATTGGAAATATTTCTGTTGGTTATGCTCGTGTTATAATGACTAGGATGCATGGAACAAATATGAATGTATGAAAGACTCTCACTGGTAGAATACAACTTATTTCATCGAATTGAATATTTTCAAGCATTGTCTTTTGCATGATTTTGAGTCAGAGTCCCACCACATATCATACATCAACTCCCCTACCGAAGACACTAAAAAAGTACACAAAAAATTTACCTAAAATCAATCAGTAACTCTTTATAGATCAAACAAACATTAGTTTAGGTTAGGATCTTGGGATAAGCAGTGTGAGTAAACTGCCCAAGATCAGAAACCAAAATTAGTGTTATTAAAAGAGAGAAAATTCCTTCTGCACTTATACTACCGGGACCACTCCAGTAAAAGCGAAGCTAAATACGAGACAACATCGGACTGTAAGTGAAGGTAGCTCGCCTTCACTTACAACTCCTTTGGGTATTCTGTGTATTGGGGATCCCTTTGGGGATTTCGGAGCTGAGTTGGGGACTCAGGTATCCTGCCCACACAGTGTATTATCTGCGACTATATCCCCCCCAGTAGTGTCTGTGATCTGAGGTATCCTTAGTGGCCATACTTTTAGGGACTTACACAAGGTGACTGGGGTGGGCTGCCCTGATACCTAACACAGACAAACATACTCTGTCTTCATCTTTTAGGAGGGTGCTCGTCTTCACAAGAGTACTTGGCCCCTCAATTTGAGGTTCAAGCGAAGCTCTAGAGTAACCGTTACTGTACATTTTCCCAACCTTCTCTGTTATTCATTGAGATACTGGGTTTCATCTCCAGTGATCGGTGCTTATCAGACAGGGTCATTTCCCTCTGTTTGCTGATTGATTTACTTAGTGTATTTTTTATATATTTTTAGGCACCCGAGTGTTATCATTGAGACTTTAACAAATATCACGATAAAATTTATTGATAAAAATTAATGGTCACTGTGGCTACATCGGCCCTCATAGCCAATCTAGACGATTGTTAGGACTTCCTCCACTCATTGCGGAAGATCCACCGAGCTCTAGTGAACTGGATTCCCCATCTTCGAGAAACCAGTCTCCAAGATCTCACACAGAATCTATTTGGACAATCGACGATTCAAGCTTACCGAAGGATTTATTTACTATAGGATTTCTTCCTCCCTATAACCCTCCGATCACGAATCCGTTGGACCCACGCTTGGTTTGCGTGGCACCTGTACCCCCTTGTATCTTCAGTTGGAACATTTTCATCCATCCCGTCAATGACTAATGGGTCGTGAACTTTTTGGACACTTTTGGTCCCCCACCACTTCCCCAGTCGACAGTCACTATCACACCGTTGATGGCGAACCCTGTTATACCATTTGTCCCAAGTACAAACCCTCACATGACACCCTCCACTAGTGGAACCTAGCCTATGTCGGGTTCCATCCCTTTAGTGTCAAACTCTATACCTTCGACGAGTGCTACATACAACTCTCCTTATAATGCTCAATATAGCATAGTTAGCGCGGTTCCCCTCAACCAACAATATGGTTGGCATCCATTGTATAGTTCTAACCCCCAAATACAAGTATCTAGGGGTACTCCCAATATGCATATACCGGTTAGGAACGTAAAAGTTCCCCCTTCATTTTCAAGCATGCATGGTCAGTCACTGATTGACATGAGCACTCCTTATGTCAGTTAAGGACATATGGTTAGTTCTGTGGCGGGCGGGAATCCTCAAGGAGGTCCCAAACAATCCATGGGGGCAGCCTACTCAATATTTCATATGAGTCAAGGGGGCACTGCTTATCTTGGGGGTAATTCTATACCCCAGCATCACAATCCCCATGGAAATCCACATTATAATGTCATACCCCAAGGAAACTACTATACCACGCAATATATGTATAATATTGGGACTCAAATGATGGGAGGACCGTAAGGATCCTCATGTCATATGTCATCGCCTTGGTCCGAGTCGGGGGCACCACACACTCTGCATTTCTTGGCAACATTGGATATCCCCGACTTGTACAAACTTACAAATGACCCCATCTATCATAACTTACTCTGGCCGCCAATCCCACATAAAATACTGACAGACATCCCCAAGTTCGAAGGGAAACAAGGGGAGGATCCGAGTACCCATATCACCACCTATCATCTTTGGTGTGTTTCTAACTCCATGGTGGATGATAGTATCCGGCTACGTAATTTTCCCCGCACCCTCACTGGCAACACAGCCAAGTGGTACATTGAGTTACCACACGCGTCAGTAAATACCTTCGATGCTCTACCGATGGAATTATTAAAGTACTTTCAACAAAACACCCGCTATGAGACTGGGATAGAACTCCTCACCTCATTATATCAAGATACCGCCACCCACATCTTTGATCATATACAGGAATGGAGACGTAGGCGGAGGTTAGTCAAAGCTCCCCTCCTAGACTATATCTTAGTGGATTGGTTCTGCAAGTCCCTACTCCCCCAAATCACTAAGGATGTCGCATTAGGTGGTGCGGTCATAGAATACCAATCCATACGTCGTGCCCAACACTTAGATCTGATATATTCACAGTATGGCACTCTTTATGACATAATCCCCAATGCCCCTTGCAACTCCAATGCTTCTGTTACTTAGCACCCCCAACGCACGCCGATGGGATTAACGGCGCAACCTCCAGGGCTGTTGTAAAACAAATTAGCGGTCACATTTCCTAGATGTCAATGGACCCCTCTACCAAATTGACTACTCTTCCTACCACCGCGATAAACTCTATGCAGTCTACGCAAAAATCCGGTGGTAAGAACAAGAAGAATAAGAAAAAGACCACTCCTTCTAAGGAGCAGTCAACAAAGTAGCAAAACCCAAAACAGAAGGTTGTTGCGCCTCCTGACGATGGAAAGGATAAACCCACCATATTCCCTTGCAAAATTTGTGTTGAAGACCACATGACCTATCATTGCCCGCGTCTTCAGGAATGCATAGATTTCATTGCTAAAAAGGATACTGGTAGGACCCCCGTTGTCCTTAATAATCCTTTCCCCACTCAATAGCAACAAAACCTTATTGCAAACCAACCCTAACCCCCACAAGGGGGCAACAATGGTTCACAACATCCTTCAGCTGGTGAAGGATCCTCTACCGTTTACACCTTTGAAATGGTAGATCTACAAACAAGAGCCAAATCCTATGGAGCTCTTGTCGCTCATGCAGAGGAACCTTCCTCAAGTCAAAACCCACCGCCGCCTAATGATTTGCATATCGAAAGGCCAGTTGCTGACCTTGTGATTCACCCCCCTAAAGGGGCACTTCGATGCACAATGCACAATACATCTGCACATGCCGCCCAAAACTACAACATTGTAGAAGACTTGGTGCAAGCGTCGTCAGCTATGTCGGCACTCGAAGTATTACAAACATGTCCAACGCAAAGGAAATATTTTCTTTCGACTATTGGTGTATCGACCCACAGGATTCCATGCTTGCAATTTTCGACATGGAAAAGTGTAAACCTCCCCTTTCCCACCAGCTTGCATTTCAGGTGCAAATTTTTTTGAAAGGTAAAGGTATACATAGAACTGTCATCGACGAAGGTGCTTCTACCTATGTCATGTCGGCTTCATGTTGGCTCGCTTTGGGTTCTCCAACCCTATCCCCATCGTCGACTTCCTTAAAGCCTTCGACGACCACAATTTCATCCCAAAAGTTTACCTAGCTAGCTACCCCATCACCTTGTATGGGAAAACAGTAATGGTGGAAATAGAAGTCGTAGATAAAAAACTCGACTATAATCTCTTGTTGGGTCACAGTTGGACATATGCCATGACGGCCATTGTATCTACTATCTTTCGCATCATCCCATTTCCATTGGATGGAAATGTAGTCACAGTGGACCAACTGTCCTTTTGCACCCCTAATTATTCCCAATTACCAAGCGGCTCTGTACCCCTATTAGGTGGTGTACCTAACTCTTACATCAGTATTGGTACCGGTCTACTGAAGGCTTCTTCCCTGATGGGTTGTTTCCCTCTTCAGTTGCCCAAGGTTTCACAGATGGTCAATATGCTTTCATCCATTCCTCATGAACAAACCAATCCATGGATCCTACCGGCTCCTTTAGACATTGACACCTACGGAGAACAAATGTCGCCGTCACTAGCTGAATTGGCCTACTAAGCCATTCAATCTGCATCCAAATCTCTGGTCACTTTGGTTACAGCCAACAGTACCACTGCCCCTCCCATAACTACTCCTTCTTTCGATCCACTCAATCAAGTCCTACCTACGGACAAAGCTATTAGAGAAATCATGAGTTTAGAAGAGCAACCTTGGGAGGACTCGCACCATCGTGTTTTGATATCTGATTCGGACATGATCCCTCTTCAAATCTTGTCACCTGACATACCAGAAATCATTTCCTCACCCTATATGACTATCCAAACTTTGGAGGCAGAAGGAAACATGGGCAATATTTCAAAGACATTGCTCATCGATATTTCTATCAAGACAGGCATCATGGAAAACATCCAGATTGGAGCAGATTGCAATCCTGAGGAAATTGCAAGCTTCACCTGCCTTTTTAAGGAATTTCGTGATGTATTCGCCTGGTCTTATGAGGAAATGCCCGGCATAGATCTATCTATTGTCGAGCATGAGATTAAGCTTTACGATAATGCTAAACTTGTCTGTCAAAGGCTTCGACCGATCCATCCCCGCAAAACGGCAGCCATCAAAAACGAGGTGGAAAATTTGTTACATGCTGGTTTCGTCTATCAAGTTCCTTTAACGGAATGGGTTTCCAATCTGGTTCCTGTCAATAAGAAACAAGGAACCATCCGCGTATGTGTCGACTATTGAGACTTGAATGCCGCGTGTCCCAAGGATAATTATCTGACATCGTTCATCGATCAAATCATCGACGACTGCACTGATTGTGAATCATTTTCATTCATGGATGGATTCTCAGGTTATAACCAGATTGCTATAAAACCCAAAGACCAGCACAAAACTGCCTTCGTTTGCCGAGGGGGCATCTTTCCCTATTGAAAACTCCCATTCGGTTTAAAGAATGCTGGAGAAACTTTTCAAAGAGCCATGGACTATGAATTTCACAATATCAGGCATATCGTTCAGGCTTACTTGTATGACCTTCCAGCCCATTCCAAGCAATGAACGCAACATCTAAACCATTTAAGAGCCATCTTTCTTAGGTGTCGATTTTACGACATACATCTGAATCCGCAAAAATGCATTTTCTTTGTCGAGTCTGGATGCTTACTTGGATTCATTATCTCCAAGTATGGGATTAGGGTTGATCCCAATAAGGTAAAGGCAATTACTCAATTGCCCGAAACACAATCCGTTCTATAGCTCCAATGTTTGCAAGGGAAAGCAAATGTTTTACGATAGTTCATCGTAAACTATGCTGAGTTGATGAAAGGCTTTATGCACCTACTTAAGAAGGGAGTGTCGTATCTGTGGGATGATCAAGCTCAACGATCATTTGATGCCTTGAAAAAGGTGCTTATATCAGCCCCACTCCTTAGCACTCCCAACTATGGCCGCGACTTTCTTCTATACCTGGCAGCCTCGCCATCCTCTCTCGGAATGGTCTTGGTTCAAACTCATGATGACCAGAGTGAACATGTGATCTATTATCTATTAAAAGGCTTGGCTGGGCTCGAACTCAGATATTCACATGTGGAAAAGCTATCATTGGAAGTCATCTTTGCTATCAACCGATTCTGACACTACATCCTGTTGCGACAGACTAGTGTCATTGCCTTGGGGAATCCCCTGAGACACATTTTGTCTCGTCAAGTAATTGGAGGAAAATATTCGAAATGGATTGTGATCCTCCAACAATTTGATTTGGTTTTCACAGCTGCCAAGGTGAAGAACTCCTTAGTCTTCGCTGAACTTTTGTCGAACCTTCCCATTGTCGATCCTAACGAGATAGCCCATGATCCTCTTCTAGATGAAGCTGTCTATCTTATTGACACTATTGACCCTTGGTACGTGATATTCTTGTCTACCTCCAAGCTCAACTGTTCCGCCCCGAACTATCGTCAGGAGACCGTCGTCGCATCCGCCACCAAGTGCGACACTATCTAGTGATTAACAATACGTTATATCATCGTGGTGCGAATACAGTTCTTCGACATTGCCTCAGTCTTGACGAGGTGGAACATGTTTTAAATGATTTCCATGCTGGGGCATGTGGCGGTAATCTTTCTGGCATATCTACTGCACATAAAATCTTGCGCACAGGCTATTACTGGCCGACCTTGTTCAAAGATTATGTCAAGGCCATCCGGCAATGCCATCCTTGTCAAGTATTCACAAAGAAAATGTGTGCTCCTCTGGCCCTACTACACCCGATTATCTTCGTTAGCCCATTTTCCAAATGGGGGATAGACTTCATAACTTGCAATCTCGTTTCCTCTGCGAGACACAACTATACAATTGTAGCTGTGGACTATTACACGAAATGGGCCAAAGCCCTTCCCACCTACCGGGCCGACGGGGAAACCATGGCACTATTCCTGTTTAATCAGGTTATCTGTCATTTTGGTGTACCCTGCACGATCGTTACAGACCATGGATCTCATTTCTAGAATCACATGATGTCTGACTTAACATTGCTGTTAGGTTTTCATGTGGATCAATCATCCTCCTACTACCCCCAAGCTAATGGTCAAGTAGAGGCCGTCAATGGCATCTTAAAAACCATGATCCGTAGGTTGGTAGGAAATCATAAAACCAATTGGCATCGAATGTTATATTCGGCGCTATGGGCATACTGAACTTCAGTAAAAACTGCCACAGGCTTTACTCCTTTTCAACTAGCTTACGGTCGAGAAGCAATTTTACCAATAGAGTGTTAGATCCCTTCCCGGCAAATATCCGTTGAATTCTTGCCCGGCACTACTACCGAAGAAGAATGCCTGTTGTACCTCAATAAACTGGATGAAACCCGTCGAGATGTCGAATTGGCACTCGAGGCCCACAAGCGTCGGGTAAAAGCCTAGTATGACAAAAAAGTCAAGCATCGGTCTTACCAAGAGGGAGATCTTGTTTTGCTCTATGATAAAAAACATGACCTCTTAGGGGCAGGAATGATTCAACCCTTATGGCTAGGTCCCTATGTTGTCAAGAAATCCCTCTTAAAAGGGGAATATGAATTTCAGGACTGGGAAGGAGTCCTGCTCACTGAGCCCAGAAATGGGCTCTATCTGAAAAAGTATTATGCCTATTATTGCACTGGGCATGTGCTTTGTAAAATTATGTATTTATAAGTTTTGCTTCCCTTTTTGGTGCGATTGAAATGTTTTGGTATTTATTGGAGTATTTGTCTCATACATCCTTCTTGCAATGTAGATGTCTTCGTTACCCTTAACATGCGTAGGATATGCGGATGGTGCTAGTCGTCACACACGGCACATTGCATCAGCTGCTTGGGTCATATACACACCTAAGTCAGAACTGTTTTGTTCCAGAGGAGTCTTTCTGGGTACCGCCACCAACAATATTCTTGAGTACATGTCCGTAATTTCACTTCTCACTGAAGCGTCATCAAGGGACATCTCCAATCTAGTGGTCAAGTTAGACTCTCAGCTAGTTGTTATGCAATTGACAAATCGTTATCACATTCGTAATCCAACCTTGTTGCGTCATTATTTAAGGGTATGACTCTTGGAACATCAATTTGAAGTAATCACATATGAACACATTCCTAGAGAATTTAATATAATTGCTGATTCATTAGAAAACTGTGTGTTATATTGGCATCTGTCTCATTCACTATAAAAGCATGCATGAAAGGTAAAAATTTACAGAGTTAAAAATTTTACAAAAAACATTTACACCATCAAAATACCAAAATGTCTGTATATATATATAGATAAAATCCAGTGTTTTACATCGAAATATTCCAACACTTGGATGTTTTAAGTACAAAATGGCTACTAAGCCTAGCTATAAACACCCATTGGCTATGCCAAAACACCTGCTAAAAATATCCTACTGCTCTTGAAATGCTAAAACCGCTCTAGCTATCCTTCGAAGAGGAACCAGAAACTGCTTAGGTACGCCGACTATGTGCCGCTACATATGATCGAGAATCTCCCTCATAGGAAGGGGGGGGACACCCATGCTCAAGCTTGCCAGGTTCCTCAGAACCTCGCAAATATTGTCAGCATCACCCCCCCAGCAGGTAGTTGGCCTCCTCGTCGCATATCGCGGGGTTCGCTTGTAGGTCGTAATGGTGCCACATCTGTGTTAAGCATAAAGCTTCATGTCAATACTTGTTCACCCATAAAAACATCAACATAAACACTAAAAAGCTAAAAAATACTTGAAGTACTTTCAAAAATCATTCTCACCTTGAGGACCCCAGTTGGTCCCGAGTAGCAGCATCAAGTTAGGGTCACCGATGAATTCCATGCCCTCATAAGCATAGTCATCAATCATCACGATTTGGCCATGAAGCCACTGGAAGAAATCTTCCTCGAAGAAATGTTGGATCAGTCCTCCTCTTGTGCGAGGATCGAGTGATGACCATCACCCCTGTCTCAGCTCCCTTGGATCAAAGGGACCTAAGCTCATCCTTGGGTGCATAACAAGTACCCTCTCAAGAATGAACGAGACTATGAGATACCATACCCAAAACGTTGTTGGGTTCGAGTCTTGCATGCAGTTAACTTTGCCTTCAATTGGCGAAGCACTGCTTCACACCAATTTAACATCTATGGCTAGACACAGTTAACTGTAAGCAACAGTTGGGCCTTTGTTGCAACATGGGGACTCTTTGACCCCACCAACCGCATAATCAACCATAAAATGTCCCTCATATACCTAGACCTTATCCTCTCTATGGGGACTCTGTTGCTGACAAGTCTACTCTCAGGGATGCAGTAGGATTGCACCAGCTCTAAGGTAGATCGTGGATCAGGCCTACCCTCGGTAAGGTTTTCTTGTGCCCCATGGCACGACAGACCAATTAAAAAGTATATGTCATCACGGTCAATAGCCAGCTCATGATCTACAATCCTGAACACTTGCTCGTGTTCATCCTAGCGCTGGATAATCCATCTCAATAAATCCTCCTACCCTTTCATCAGCTCCAACTTTGCATACTTCAATAAACCACAGTGACGCAAAGCAAGTATGGCTGCTGGATCATTTCGCATCAGCAATTCTTGGCTATCATGGGCCCGTTCTCTCCATAGGATAGTCATTATGGCCTGAAACCTGTGCAAACTAACCCAAAAATCAGTCAAAATGGGGCAATACAACTTCAGGAATCACTGCATGAGGTTTTAAACTGTGCCCTCAAGCTCTAATACTCCCCCCAGTGGTACACAGGGAGGATTAATGCCCTCTAGTAGGTCGTATAGGGCGTTTAATGCTCCCTACATGCCATCTAGAGGGCATTAGTGCGCAAATACTACTTTAGGGCACCTCAGATCTGCAAGAATCCACCACAGAAACTGATAAGAAAGGTTAAGAAATGCATAGAGAAAGGTTTTAGCCTCTACCTGGGACTGACAACACGTCGAATGGTTGCCCGGATCTCCTGCAATGGTCTGCGGAAAATCTGCTCCTCTTTGGCTCCAAAACGCTCTCACAGTTCTCAAATAGTGAAAATGGTGAATGTGAAAGCTCAAAGAACTTCCTTATATTTATTTTTGGAGACATGATTTTTTGAAATCATTAAAGAGGAAGTAGTCCATTCCCCATGATTTTTTATCATGCATGAACCCATATGGATAGGAATTGCTGCTTTTTTATACTTTTTTTTTCCGCTTTTGATGAAAGTACCCTCAAGAATGAAAAGCAATAAAGCACTGCATGCAATTCTCAATGAGCTATTTTCTTTTATGGGATATTTTCTCACTCTCAAAAACTGAAAAATCCCCGAGTTTGTCATCATTGGACTCGTTAAACACATGCGACGAAAATCCGAGCAACTCTTTTTCGCTCTTTTTCTAGCTCATTAAACTGAAAAAGATCATTAGAGCATTATTTTTAGGTGCTTTTTCTCGCTCATAAAACTGAAAAAATAAAAATAAAAAAAAAAATCCCGAGTTTTTTCTTTAGGCTCGTTAAAATTTTATAAAGATGACCCGAGCATTCTTTTAGTTACTTTTCTCGCTCGTTAAACTGAAAAATCCCGAGTTTTTGTCACCGGGCTCATTAAAAATCTACGGAAACAATGAGAGCACTTGCTTTTTTGGGACCATTTCTTGCTCTTAAATCGAAAAATCCTCGAGTTTTTCCCCTTCTTTAGGCTCGTTAAATCTACGAAGAAGGAATGAGCAGTTCTTTTCCTTCCTTTTCCTTGCTCACTAAACTAAAAAAGATACCTTGAGTTTTCTTCATTTGACTCGTTAAAATTTGATGAAGGTATTGAGTTTGTTGTCATGTGACTCATTAAAAATTCACAACGAAAAATGAGTTTAGTCCATCTCCTCGTACTCGTAACAAAATGAGGTCAACATCTATTGAACATAGGTTTCTCTTTATCCGGATTAAAAATATTAACTCATGGAAAAGGAACCAATCTGGGTATACTATTAACCTTTTGTCGCACCCGGTTAACAACTATGACAAAGGGACCACCCTGGAGTCATTCTTTACGATTTTTTTAGACTCTCTAAATATGAAAAGACCACGGAGTTGTCTCATCTGGACTAATTAAATTAAACAGATGAGGTATAGAGTCGCTCTTTTTACGATCCTTTTCAGACTCTCAAAACATGAAAAGATTAACGAGTTTGCCTGTCTGGACTCATTAAACTAATCAAATAGGGTATAGAGTCTCTCTTTTTGCGGTCCTTTTCAGACTCTTAAAATATGAAAATATCGATGAGTTTACCCGTCAGGACTCACTAAATTAATCAGATGAGGAAAGTGGACAATACAACTATATTCACTATTAGAAAGCGTGGTTTGGCAGCAGTCGTTCCCTTGAACATGGCACTCCCTCAGATAAACCTTCCTTGTGATGACCTCTCAATATGAATCCTACCATCATATGAGTTTAGCCCTAATACCTTGATGTTCTTGCATCTCTGTATCCTAACACTCTTTGGTGTTCATGAGTTTAGTGTTGCATGGTTAAAACCATTTTTGTTCCTTCTATTGTTCAAGGGTTAACCTTTCATTTCCTCCATCAACCCATCAAGCTTATCCTTTCATCATGCCCTTTGTCGTTTAGACCCAATGCTCAAAGATTACTCAAAAAACAAATCATTCTTGTCCAGTTTCGTGTCGATTGATGTAGAACACATTATTGCCTACCTTTCGACAGGTATCTTCCTATCAAATTGAACACTCTATCTAGGAAGACAACCCAGAAACACATTCAGTGCCTTGGTACTTGTAGACATTAGTGGCAAGTCACCTCGTGTTTGATCAAGAGTTCTCATTATTGGCTCCTAGTTAAGCGATTCTACAAGTGTTCGACAACAAAAACATCTTTCGCACTCACTAGATTTCACTGTGCATGTTGGAGACCATCACCATTATTGGTGGCCTTCCTCGCTTTATTAACGGTCTCCATTATTGACTGGTAATAAGATGATTTCGTGCATGTTTGACATCAACGCATATATTCAAATGTATCGATCTATGCTATTCGGTGAAGCGGAAATCAGGACCTTGGGTAGAGACTTGCATCACTTAGCCTTGTTTCCTCTCCAAAGTTGTGTATATTGTCTTTTGGAGACAACTCATCAGAATGATCCTATTATGACACAGGATCCACATTGTGCTTATCAGCAGCCAACATCATCATATCTCTTTGATGAGAAAATCACTCTGACATAGCTATTGAGCGTGGGAATGCCCGACTCAGGACATGATTTTAGTTGTTTTATATATATGTGTTGTATCAGGTTTCCTGTACCGCCCGAAGCTCCGATCCTCTCTCTCTTTTTGTCGAAGAAGGAAAATTACAGTTAAGTAAAGTATTTCAGCCATCGTCGCAGCCTCTGATCTCACACTTTAGGGGGCATCTGTTATACAACAAAATGACCCCCTCATCAGCTCAGAGGGGAAAGACATGATAGCTGAAGAAAAGACCAAGATCACAAGCCTTGTTTCCACACTAACGTTGGCTAAACACTGACAACATGATTTATAAAGCTTCTTTGTAAGCCTAAGGGAGTGTTAGTGACCCTACTAACTCTACTTTTTGGTTCGGGGACAGCGTTAGTGGATCCTAATGAGAATCTAGAGGTCAAAGGAGTGAATTGACTCATAAATATCTCTATATTACCTCCTAAAACTACTCAGAAAAGCAAGGAAACATCTAAAGTTCAACCTATTTGTGGGATTTCTAATCCTAATGAAGGAGGCAAATGGGAGAGAGCTCAAAAGCATGGCAACATAATTTCTTTTACCTTAAAAGACTCATGGAGAAACTTGGCAACCCTAACTCGATTGCTACATAAGGAAAGCTAGGGCTATGGTTATAGAGGTTACATCATTTGAAAGGATAGCTTACTTGACCGTCAAGAATAGTCTCAAATCTAAGCATAAGAAGTTGGTAAGAAGGGGGAGAGAGAGGAGCTAGAGGGGTAAGGGAAGGCTGATGCAATAGATGGTTGTAATGACTCTTCCGACATTAATATAGAACTGCAATTGTACTGTCTACCCCGTGGTGTTGGTACTACTCCGTGGTGCTGGTACTATCATTCATTTAGTTGTTTGTCCAATGCGTTTTAGCATGAGTAGCTTAGTTATGTGTAACTAGATGTATTTTATATATTCATGTATTAGTTATCAAGGTTGTATGATGTGATTATGCTTGTCTCTTCTATGTGTAGGACTTGATCTGGAGCCGGCTCAGGGGACTTCCACCTAGCTGCATTGTGCTCTCCAGCAAATCTACATGGAGGCTTGAGGTAATGAATCTGTCTTGCTTTGATAGTTATTTATTGTTTATGGACATGCATGTAAACTTTGTGACAGCTGCAGATAATCTTACAGTCTGCCAAGGGTCTCGGGAAGACCCTTGAGGGTATCTCCATTCTCTGTACACCATGCATTTTATCCTATAGCAGTGAGGAGGAAAATGAAGAAAAAATAATGGAAATTGAAGAAATTAGAGGCCTCATTGATAAAAAGGCTTTTGAGGACCAGTTCATGGCCTTTTGACAATTTTTGGGTGGATTCCTCTCTCCATTCTCTCTCTCTTACACTTAGAGTATTCTTGTAGCACTCTAGCATTGGAGTAAAGAAAGGAAAAGGAAGGACAAGAAAGAAAAAAGGGAAGAAAGGATCAAGAAAGGAAGAGAGAGATCAAGTGACTACATTGGGATTACTTGCAGGTATAAAGTTGTATGCATGATTTCCTTACTAGTTTTGGCATGCATGGTGTTGGGACTCAGAAATGTCATATTTTCATCCACCTTTTTGTTCACTATTCCTTACATTTCATCATCCCATTAACCTTTTATCATATCATTTTCATACATACATTTGGGTTTCACCTTCTTATTTTTCATTTTATTCATTTCTGTATTACAAGTGAATTTATGATTAAATATTAGAAAATATACATATTTTTATATATATCTCAAGAATATGTGAGTTTTGTGATGTGTAGGAAATATGTGAAGAATTAATATCTCCTCCACCATATTAAGGAGATAATTATGCAAGCCTATTCCTAAGGAGAAAATCATGGAGGATTGGCATATCTTATCCAATTCCTACGGAGAAAATCATGGAGGATTTGGTTGGCATATCTTATCCAATTCCTAAGGAGAAAATCATGGAGGATTTGGTTGGCATATCTTATCCAATTCCTAAGGAGAAGATCGTGGAGGATTTGGTTAGCATATCTTATCCAAGATATGTGAGAGATTTATGGAGGATTCAAAGGGATCATATTTTGTAATAATGGGAAAGTAGATTAGTGGATGATCATTATGAGTTGTTACTCATCCCATTGTATAAATAGGAGTACAATCTCCTCCATTTGTAATCTACAAGTTTTTGTAATCTTAGAATTTTGGAATAAAGGATCATACTTCAATCTTGCTTCTACATCTGAGTCTCCATTGAAGTGGTGTGCTTGTGGAGTTATGGAGGGCCCCCATGGCCTCACTTGCATGCTTATTTGTTTATAATTTACTTTATGTTTTTGTTTTATTTCAGCTTTCAAGTTTTGTTAAATGTTCTAATATTGGAAGGATCTTATTTGAAAGTGTTTTTGTAAAAAAACCATAAGATCTCATACAATGATTAGATCTAGGTTTACTTCATTTCCGCTTTTAAGTTCTAATTAGATGATCTAATTTTGGAAGAGATCTTGTAGAATATGTTCTTGTAAGGGAATCATAGATCTCAAACAATTGTTAGATCTAGGCTTGATTAGTTATTGAAATAGATCTTAATGAATATGTTCCTATAAGGGGACTTTAAGATCTTGGACAAATTAGTGTTATAGACATTTTTGTGCCTTACAACATTGAGCATGAAATGTCCATAATATAAGGGATCCAAAGTCCCTAAACATGTTGTTCCTACCCCTAGAGGAACAAGGCTAACAAACCACAGCAATTCACAGAAGTTCTCCACCAGAAACTGCTCAAAAAAAAGTCAATTCAGGATCAATTCAGTGGCTCCACTAGCTGTCTGCGCTGAATGTCAAAGTCAACACTGGCTACCTGCACTGCAACGCAGGTAGAAGCACTACTAGGGTGCGCTGAGTGAGAGTGACATGTGGCAAGTTTATTTCACAAGGTGTCAAAACCCAGGAAGCTTCCAAAATCTTCCCCAATGACACTTGCCTCAGTGAATTCGACTATGATGAGTAAGAGGTTCCAAATCTCCAAGTGGAAGCATGAACCTCCAAGTGGAATCAAGAACTGACAAAGGGAGAGGACACTAGTTAGATCTCAAGCTGACTCATCCTCTCTCCAAACATCTATATATGGATCTCTCCTTCATGACATCTAGAGGCTGGAATTTTGTTATTGCAAAGAATTGCTATTGGTTTGAGATTGGAATCATTGGGTGCTTAATGCTTTGAAGGGAGGTGAAGATAGGAATTCCATTTTGTTGGGAAGGAGATGCTGGATTGGAGCCCTCTGGGTTGTATCTCTTCCTGAACCTTGTTATTCATCAATAAAGCTATCTTGGTTTCTCCTATATACTGATGTATCTTTGATGTATGATTGCATTAGTATGTTTAGTTTACTTCTAATCCTGAACTAGTTATGATTATGAATCTATGTCTTTGTGTAGTGTTCTTCTCTTGTGATCTTGCAGAGACCTGTTGAAGCTGGGCGAGCGAGAAGACAAGTAGCTGGGAACTCCCAAAGAGAAGAGAAACCGGATCGAGGGACAAACGGAAGACACCGGTTAGTCCATCCATCTCTCTTCATTCTTAATTCATAAAGGAAGAATACTAGAATAGCTGTCTCTGTTTGTTGCTAAGGCACTGTCACACCTTAGGTGGATAGGATCGTCCTGCATAGGCATTTTTCCCCACAACAAATTGGCGACTCCGCTGGGGAAATCTATTTAGTCATTTTATTTGTGTCTCTATCATTGTTTGTTTCATAGACTCAACAGCAACAATCGAACTGCATCTGCTATTCTCAGATGCAAAGTAGACAGCTGCTGCCTTGATCCAATCACTGGATTTGTCTATGATCTGAACAATGGACTCACAAATGATTTGATGATCCTTTGTGATAGATCTTAGTACCCCCTCAAAGCATCCCTTTGATTGTACCTTGCTTGTTGCTTTTATTTGGCCTGAAACCGTTGATTAATCAGCAAACTGTGACCCAGAACCCAGTGAGAAACTCTCGTTTCTCCTTCAGCGCAACCCCTGTGAAGAGGTTCTGCATTTCAACGCAGGTCCCGTGAAGGCTACCTGCGCTGAAATTCAAAACCCCTGTGTTGAGTTTGCGCTGATCCAGTTAGGCCTTGTGCAGCTGGGGTTCTCTGCTCTGTTTTTCCTTGTTTTGATCTCTGATTTTTGCAGCCTGTAACCAGCATAGGTACCAGTCTGATAACTCCTTTTCTCTGCTTAAATTCCGCCTCCTTTTGTACAAAAAGACTGTGAGTGTTTTTATGTGTTTGTGGCGTCATTTACAGTTTTCCGTTGCATGAGTGAAATAATCATCCTGTAGCCCTTGATTCAGATCTGTTGATTGTGATCTTAGGAGAGAGTTCATTGGCTATTTACAGTTGGTTATACATTTACTTTTTCTTGTGGTTTGAGTTTGTCTCTTTTAAGTGTCGAAACAAGTGTTCATTTCGAAAGTCGTAAAGTGTTGTATTCTCTTCTACCCTTTCTGATTTCGAAAAAGTAAACTTGTTTGTATTTGTCATTTAAAAGCAAATTCAAAGTTGTACAAAAAGCTTTCTTTGTAGGCATCAATACTAAGAAAGCGGAAAACAAACACCTGCATTGTGCATTTGCATCTTGATAGTTTGCATGTTTGATTTAGGAAAAGTGCATTAGAGTGTGCTGATTGCTCTTTGAGAAAAGATGGTGTCTTTCTTTTCCCTTAGTAGCTAGGATTTTCAAAGTTGAAAAGATATAAAGCTTGCTTATCATCTTTAGACTGCATTTAGGAATTGTATCATACATCTCGTGGTGATCCAGAAAGGCAAACTTCTAAAAAGATCAACTTAAAATAAACTGAATGAACTTAACAACGCTTTGCAATATAACGCACAACATAGAGGTCTAGGCTAGAGACGTGTTCCGGCGTCGTAAAGCCTGGTGACTGTCGATCTCGTTGATGGTGGGTGATTCCTCCTGAGGGACGATAGCGCCAGTACGGATTGTGCTCCCACGTACTGTCGCGTATATATTGGGAGACCCCTATAGGAATACAACCTTTATCCTTAGGAAGCTGTGTCGGCCGCCCTACTGATCGCAATGCACTGAACACAACATTCAGGAAGATCGACCGCCCGTACCTTAAAAAGTATTCTGTGGTTTTGCGAAAAGTTTGGCACACCCTCTGCCTAGAACTCCAGAGCAGTTCCTTTTGGCCTTTTTAAGACTCTATAACGGAAAAAGTCCATCTGAGCATTTGTCACTTCGGGCTCGTTAAAACATCGAAGGAGACTAGAGTCATCTTTAGCTTTTTCTCGACTCTTTAAAAGTGAAAAAGCAAGTTGTGTCTAAGCGTCGTTAAAAATTTATTTTAAACGGAACAATCACCCTTTATTCTTGCGTTGATCTTTAGGTTGAAAACATGGAGCCCACCAACCAAGGAATTCCCCTTGGTGGAAATCCTAGTCCCTTCTCCTCTTGGGGAGATGTTGGTGCGCCCCACATGGCCACATTGTCGCTTCCAGGACAGACAATTGGCCTGCCGGTCTGGCTCTTTTCAACCAATGTCGTTCAGAACACCACTATTCCTGAACAGTCGAGTCAACAGTTAGACCAGACCAGGGTTGCCCACCAGCCTTCTACTTCATCTAATTCTTCCTCTCCTCCTTCCTCTTCACTTGACGGAACTGGTAAAACAAAAAACCGAGTTCCTAAGGAGAAGAAGGAAAAGAAGAAGAAAGAGAAGAAGAAGAAGGAGCCAAAAGCGACTGGGGGCAAACAAGAGTCGTCTGACAAAAATCCACACACAGCACTGACCAGGCCTAAATCGCCATGTGTCATATGCAAGGGAGACCACTTCCACAGAGATTGTCCTTGCATCCCTCGGATACTAAGGGACTGGTCTCCCCGTTTACACAATTCGGTGGCTTCAACCTCTGATAGCCATGTTGACAGCACACCGTCAACTAGTGGAAGTGAAGCCACAGGACAGAGAGGGAAAGCTAGATTTCCCTGCAAACTGTGTGAAGGCGACCATGCCATCCACCGTTGTCCCTTCTTAGACGAGGCTAAAAGAGTTTTGGAAGATCGCCCGATTTTATGAGCGCAACTTCCTCCTGGATATCAAAAACTCCTGCCAAGTCCTTCACTAGTTGAGAACCCGACTGGCCCGCTCAGGTGGTCAGCCGAAGCACCTATCATTGAAGATGAACCATCTGAATCCATACCTGACGAAAGTCAAAAGGTTGAGGCGGCAGTTGGCCCGGTTTTGCCTTCAGAGGCTCTATCTTCGAATGATACCATCACAGAGGAGAATAAAGACGACACCGTCCAAATTCTCTTCATCAACACTGACTCCGACGAACACGGGGGCAATGCACCCATTCCTTTATCGCAGGAAGGAAGTTCGTCAGAGCGATATCCGGCCGTCTATTCGGTCCCACCACCAAGCAACCTGGTTGTGTCCTTCGATTGGAACCAACTAGGCAGACCCCGGTTACTAGCCAGTATACCATTCAGAATTATCGTTCAAATATACAGAATGGTAATGGCTGGCACTATCATTGATGAGGGGGCATCTGTGAGTATCCTTTCCTCTATTGCTTGGAAAGCGCTTGGTTCGCCAGCGCTTTTGCCTGAAATGAGAAATCTATCAGGCTTTGATAAAGGAACCAGTCGACCTTTAGGGATCCTCCCCAATGTGCCTATCACATTGAAAGGGAAGACCGTTCAAATGAACGTGATGGTCGTTCAAGGACCCTTGGATTATAACCTACTCCTTGGATGAGACTATATATATTGCATGGGAGCCATCGTCTCCTCACTCTTTAGAGTAATGTGTTTTCCACATGAAGGAAGAGTGGTCAAGCTCGTGGACCAACTTTCATTTCCCGGATCACGCATCGCAAATAGTTATGTACCATCCCTAAATGGTCTCTTCACGCAAGAAGTGTCTCAACCCACGGTCCGTCCTCCTGATGAGCGTGAGTAATCTGGGAGGATATGACTGGAACCCAGGGGGCATGCATCCTGGTCTGCTTCGGCAGGAAAACTTTGGGTATAGGGTAGGTTTCCGCGGGAGAATATGACTAGTCCGTACCCTGTCCGGCACGGAAGAGGGGTTGTTCTAGAATAAGATTCTTTTGTCAAAGTTATGTGAGTTGACAGACGGAGTCTCTCACCGTTGTCTATTTCAGTGGACATCGCTGAAGAAGTGTCTTGTTTGCTGTACAAATGAAACAATCTTTGGGTAACCTGAAAGAGGTGGGCCTCTCCCGGTTAAACAAATGTTTTTCCTGCAAATTGAGGGGTAACCTTGAAACTCTATTTTATGCCTGGGGGCATGCAAACCTTTTGGAGTGCAAGTAAGGGGTGGCTATTTATTTTTTTAAATTTTTAGGTCCTCCCTTTAAACCTGTAGGTCTAACCCTTTAAACTCGTAGGATTAGTCGTTTCCGAACTTGCATAACGAAAGGATCCGGAGCAAAGCTTTGTAAGATCTAAGCTCCCTAAAAAATAACATCTTCAATGAGACATTCTTATCATATGACTGGGTTAAACAAGCAGTTTTAGCACACAGTTCATGCTCGTTAAAAAATAAACGCAAGATCCGAGCAGTTTTAGCGCATAGTTCATGCTCGTTAAAAAATAAACATAAGATCGAGCAAATGTTTTTCCGCGTTTAAGCTCGTTAAAAAATGAACTACCCGGTAAATAACCACTTTGAATGAAACATTATCAGCCATTAAAGCCTTGGTCGTGTTTGCACCGTCACCTCCACTTTTCATTTGGCCGATCGTTCACCTCCATATGATTGTTTACCCATTTTGAGGAACAGCTGCGAAGAGTGATTTCACTAGCCATCCTTGTGACACTGCCGTGATTGGAAAATTCCAACCTGTACTTGGAATCAGCTGCTAACCTGTTTTATCACTCGTTCCTCAAAAGATGAGTCTTCTTTAAGCTCTTTTCATCTGACTCGTAAAATATGAAAAGATTGTCGAGTCCTTGGCCTTCCAGCTCGTTAAAGGGACAGGAAGTGCTATCCCTCCTCTAGATTTTAATCTTTTTGGACTTGAGGGATTATTGCACAAAAAGATTGAGCGCTTGTTTTGTTCGGCTCGTTAAAACTATCGAAAACTCATCCCTTCTGTATTGTTTTATACTTTTTCGGACCTAAGGGATTAGATGACGAAAAAGGACTTTTGGAGTTAACTTTATGTACCTTTTCAGACTCTCTAGAAATGAAAAGGACCGAGTTATCCTTGTCGTTAGACTCGTTAAAAACATTAAATAGCGACAAACTTGTCTTTAGACGAGAACGAGTTTCACTATCGCTAGGCTCGTTAAAACATAGCGATGGGCTTGCCCGAAGGGCAGGTTATAGAACAAGCATATGTTATCCTCCTCAAGCTTGACAAAAATAAAGAGGTACTGGTCAGCAATGACTGGGGAAAATTGGGAGAAACCCAAGAAAACTTTGATGGTAGCAAGTCGCTCTTGAACATGACACTTTTCCTCCGTACCACAATCGGGTTGGGTTGTTTCATTCACCGGTCACATCACCATGGTCTCGCCATACCATCCATATTTGGGGTAATGCTACCGATCTATCGCATCAGTGTCACCATATGTTCAAGAGAAGTCGTTCAGAAAAGTCAACCGTGTCCCATCCACTGCCATACATTATCCTTCATTCTTTCATGACCGCCACCCTGAATCATATGTCACAGATCGTTTTCACCTCCATCAAAATCATTAGCTCTGTTCCGTGTCATTGATGTGGGATTCATTAAGGCCCTCCTTTGACGGATCGCTTCTTGTCGACATCAGCTCATTATCCAAGAAGTTGATCTAGGAACAACCCCTTCAGTACTTTGAAGCTTGCATGCCTCAATGGCAAGTTTCTCACTTCCGGCGACAGGTATACATCAATGACCTTCGACCGAAATATTTTTCGTGGTGTTCGATGCCAAGTCCTTTATTCACACCACGTGAATTGTACTGCAGTACCTTGAGGGTCATTATCATTATCGGTGATTCCTCTCGCGCTTGTTAACGGTTTACCTCATTGACCGTAATCAAGCGATGTCTTTCCATGTTCGACTTCAGAACATTTCTCACATGGATCAACTTGTACTTAGAGTGAAGATCGAGCGAGTTTGAAGACCCCGGATCTAGTTTCATCCATCCGGGCTGCGATATATATTCAGGAAAGATAAAGACATTGACATGTACATCATTGCAGCAGATAATCATCCTACTCAAAGGATGATAATTTCATCAAAATTATCAGTCTACCATCAGACGATTGTCTGTTCTATGTACAGAAAATGAATTTATAAAGCTGAGCATGGGAATGCCCGCCTCAGCTAGATCATGAAAGCAGTATGAAAAATAATGTATTGTATTGTATCTTATTACAGGTCTCCTCCCAGCATTGGATGAACTTTGGATCCTCCTGGATAAAGCATTTCACCCGATAAACGGCCTCATACTTTAGGGGGCAACTATTATAGACATTTTTGTGCCTTACAGCATTGAGCATGAAATGTCCATAATCTAAGGGATCCAAAGTCCCTAAACATGTTGTTCCTACCCCTAGAGGAACAAGGCTAACAAACCACAGCAATTCACAGAAGTTCTCCACCAGAAACTGCTCAAAAACAAGTCAATTCAGGATCAATTCAGTGGCTCCACTAGCTGTCTGCGCTGAATGTCAAAGTCAACACTGGCTACCTGCACTGCAACGCAGGTAGAAGCACTACCAGGGTGCGCTGAGCGAGAGTTGACATGTGGCAAGTTCATTTCACAAGGTGTCAAAACCCAGGAAGCTTCCAAAATCTTCCTCAATGACACTTGCCTCAGTGAATTCGACTATGATGAGTAAGAGGTTCCAAATCTCCAAGTGGAAGCAAGAACCTCCAAGTGGAATCAAGAACTAACAAAGGGAGAGGACACTAGTCAGATCTCAAGCTGACTCATCCTCTCTCCAAACATCTATATATGGATCTCTCCTCCATGAGATCTAGAGGCTGGAATTTTGTTATTGCAAAGAATTGTTGTTGGTTTGAGATTGGAATCATTGGGTGCTTAATGCTTTGAAGGGAGGTGAAGATAGGAATTCCATTTTGCTGGGAAGGAGATGCTGGATTGGAGCCCTCTGGGTTGTATCTCTTCCTGAACCTTGTTATTCATCAATAAAGCTATCTTGGTTTCTCCTATATACCGATGTATCTTTGATGTATGATTGCATTAGTATGTTTAGTTTACTTCTAATCCTGAACTAGTTATGATTATGAATCTATGTCTTTGTGTAGTGTTCTTCTCTTGTGATCTTGCAGAGACCTGTTGAAGCTGGGCGAGCGAGAAGACAAGTAGCTGGGAACTCCCAAAGAGAAGAGAAACCAGATCAAGGGACAAACGGAAGACACCGGTTAGTCCATCCATCTCTCTTCATTCTTAATTCATAAAGGAAGAATACTAGAATAGCTGTCTCCGTTTGTTGCTAAGGCACTGTCACACCTTAGGTGGATAGGATCGTCCTGCATAGGCATTTTTCCCCACAACAATTAGGAATCTTTCTAGATCTATATATTTTAGATAAGCACTTCTAAGTTTACCTTCCCAGGTTGACATTAAATTAAACTCTAATTTGCATCAGCATTTTAGACCACACATTTTGGCGCCGTTGCTGGGGAAGTGCAACTAGAAGGATTTAGTACTTATTTCATGCATTTGTTTTTATGGACTAATTTGTGGAACTTGGTGATAGCAGGTTCGTAAAGGAGTTCAAAGTTTGGAGCATTCTTTTTTTTCATTTTCGCACATAGATAATTTAAATTCAGTTTTTATTTTAAACCCCCCATTTCTCACTAATCCATCTACGGATGAGGACTTTGACAATGTTGAACAAGTACTTCTTGGAGAGCAAGGACAATAACCTTGAGCCAACTCTAAGACAGGATTCTCACATACTTGCAAAACATAATGTAAAATTTTTAAATCTTGATGTGAGCATGTTCGAATTTTTAGTCCGTAGATGGCTTCACTGGAAGCATGCTTTTACTTAGAAAATAAAACATCTTTTAAGTTAATGTAGAATAGATTAGAAAAATAAAAATGAGATCTCATTAGAAGTCATTAGAAGTCGTTATCATTAGAAGTTTTTAGTTTTGTTTTCAAAAAAAAAATCATCATGAATAAATTCAGTGGCACATCTTTGCATTTCTATGTCTTGTTTCTGTATCACGGGTAAGCCAGGAGCTTGATTATCGGAAAGATTTGTCTTCCGAGAGTCTAAATGCCCCCGTGACATTGCAGAAAAAATGTAGATAATGCAAGGTTTTTTCGCAGATCTTAATTGTGTTTTTTTTTGTTGCAAATCTTAATTGTGTTTTATCCATCCACGCTAACCTGCATAAATAAAAATCAAGCGATTAGTATGCTCTCTTCCTGCGCTTCGTGCGATCAGGAAGATCAGAAAATCTATTGATTTATTTCAAATAAAAATACTTTTGCTGGAAAATTAATTTGCGATAAGACAATAAAGAATTTTGTAAATGTGCGAAAATCATCTCTAAAAAAAAATGCAAAACATTAAAATATAAAAAAATAAAAATAAAAATAAAAAAATAAAATAAAATAAAAATTAAACCGTGTGAATCAAAAAGAGAACCCATACGTTGAATTTTTGAATCTATTTTTCGCTGCAAAATTGCTTCATGCAAATTTTGGAATAATCAATGAAAACATGAGATCTTCTCATGGACCAAAACAACCAGCTTGCATCTGATCTAGTCTATTTCACTAGCCGCGACCTAAACTCCATGTCATTCCTCCTCTGGCTATTCGCCCTTTCTTCCCTTCAAACATTTTGGCTCATAACATCTACTGCATAACTGGGCATGTCACTGAATTATTCTTTTCGTGTGCTACAAATTTTTTTGTGTTGTCAATCCTACTTCACTGCTTAGTTCATGGTTAGTTCAATTTCAAATCCCTTATTTCACTGCTTCATCCACAGCTTCTCCGAATTGGGGTAACGGTTTCAAAAAGTCGCAATGATCTTAGCAAAGAAATCTTATAGCAAATTGCAAACGGTTTGTTGTAAATTCTATTCATGGACATTTTGTTAAATGCCAAATATTTTCCAGAAATTCTGGTGGAACAAAATCGTCTAAAAATGAAAAAAATCGATTTTTTTGTCCACGGAATGAGGAAGAGATAATGCTCAAGATAATTAACATCCGATTTTGCAACAAGTTAAAATTCAACCCCATTTACATTGGAATGATTTGCGCTACCTTGAACTGCAATCGTTGAACGAATTGCACAAATAACCTGCAAATCTCAGCCCTAAGGCATATGTCTGAGAATGCTATAACAAATTCGTTTTAAATGTTTGGACTTTGATTGAACTCCAAGATTATTATGCAGCTTCTTCTGTACCAGTAAGATGCGCGCCTCTCTGCTCTGTCGTAGCAAGACCTGGTGGAGCCTTGATTCCTCACGTTGCATTGATGCCATATATGCTGTTTGGGTAGTAGCTCCTGAGTTTAGGGTTTGACATTTACTATACACGGGAGTCTAGAGCGCTATCGCTGCCTCCCCATAGGGTTGCGTTTGATATAAAAGTTTAAACAGAGTCGGAGCGTAGGGCTGACAGGCACGGTCAGTTCCCATTCCTCGCCAACAACCAGTCCCCACACACCGATTTATATAAACCACGAGGAAGGCCAAGCTAATATCATGCGTACGATTTACAATAAAGTTAATATAGTATGTATGCAGGCTTCCAATTCGCGTACGGGTAGTGTCACATGAATGCCATGCCCTTTATTTCTCAACTAGACGCCGAGGCCTGTGAGCCTTGGGGTATTAATATGAAAGGGAGGCAATTGCACTTGCATGGTACATCTCCCCACAGGCGGGGCAGGTGGGGGCGTTCGTGAAGATGTTGGTTGTTATTCTGGTAATTATCCCAAACAACAGCTCTTCTTCATCATCATCAATAACTACAATCACCACTCACATATATGATGAACAATCCTCTGATTCAAACTGGGATTTCAGATCACTATTGTCATTTTCAAAATGCCCTTTGATTGCAGATCTTTTTACTCTTTCACTTGAAAGATACTTCAAAGTCTTCCAAGGAAATCTTACACAGATTTGATATTTCAATGATTTGCAAACATATAATGGAACATTTGGAAGATTAATTTAAAAGAACATTTGGTGGCTTATTTAAATGCTGATTAACTTGCTTAGAATTGGCAATTTCATATTGTTGTATGCTTTTATAACGTACTAATCTGCAGGACACAACAAATTAATAATGCCAAGCTTTTCGCCATGCACAAAAGTTAGCTAAAAAAAAACAGGGAGTAAATTTACTTTTCATGGTTATTTTAAGAATGGATTGATTTTAATATCATGATTAAGTCAATTTCAACACTTTGATTGTCCTTAATTTGTTTTATTTGGTATGAAATTTTTGCGTAAGAATCATGAAGGAAATGGCCATTTCTTCTTGAACACACTTATGTTTTCTTTCTGCCAAGTTTTTTTTTTACAGGTTACGGGATAATCAAGTGATCATAAGGAGATTACATTGTGACGACAATTGGTCTTCCAAAGACTCAATTCATGAAAAATTCTAAAGACAAATCCAACTCCACAACCACTACCTTGCACCTCCCTTTTTGGAAGCAGATTTTGAATTCCACCAATTGTAAATTCATAAAGCATGACATTTCCATATCCATTTTTCACAGCAAGAGTTCATCTTCATACACCATGCATTTCCTTACATTCATTTTTGGACGCTCGAAGTCATTCCCTTTCCATGATTACATTGCCTTGTTTTCCTCGCCATGCTGATTCACACTGCTTGTCCATGAGTTCTTTCCATTTGTAGTCCTACCAAATCTTTTTGTACAAACTCGTGTTGACTGATGTGGGATTCCTTAAGGCCCACCTTTCAACAAGTCTTTCCCCATTGACATCAGCACCTTATTTGGGAAATAGACTAGAGTTCCTTTTGAGTACCTAGAGGCTTGCATGCCTTAATGGCAAGTTCTCTCGCTGACGATCATGGGAATACATCAATGTCCCTTGATCTTCAGATCTTGCAAGAGGCTCGACCTCGACACATCCATTCGCACTTCGCAAGATGTACTCAAGTACCTTGGCACTCATTGACATCAATAGTGAGTTGCCTCACATTGGTTAACGAAATACATCAATGGCTGGTAATCCAATGATTTCTATTCATGCTCGACATCGACACATTCTTTCGCATGATTAGAATTGTACCAAGAAGTTTAGTAGCAGGTGAAGACTATACACTTTTTCACGACTCCCTCAGCAGTTACAACAGCATGAATTCTGATCTATGAGAGTACCACAATTCCACTTTCAGCGTTTATCTTTTCCATGATTCAGCATCAGCAGTTCAGATTCCTTCATTTCCCAAGATCCAGTTACAACAACATCAGTCACATTTTCCTGATCCAGCAGCAGCAGCAGTTACATTCCTATTGCATAATTCATCATTCTTGGGTAAGTAGAGGTATGTTGTTTTCTAATCTTTAATCATGCAATTCCTTATATGCTAACTTGAATATTTTGGAAAATTCCCTCACCATGCTACATTTCCTTTCATGAGCCATGTCAAGTTGCATGAGGACATGCAACCAATTCAGTTGAGGGGGGGAGAACTATATTCACTACATATTCACTTCCATGATTCCATTTCTTCACCACTATCACTCCATTTACCATTCACCAACATTTATTTTCCAATGATACTTTGTTGCACTTTGCTTCATACGCAATATTGGCATGCTTCATTAATATTACAAAAGGGCTTTCTTATGCACATTATGATTTCCAGTGAGTGTTTACATTATTATTGAAGAAAAGAGAACAGAAAATGAAATGAATGTTGTTAACACAAGAACCAACATTCTTTGTATTCATGGTTGTCACACGAGAACCAACCATAAGAAAATGTAAATTGTTACTCATGTCTTTCACATATCCTGGAAACATTCATTATTAAAAGACATCATCATGTAAAGCCAAAGTTCAAAATGCAAAATTTTCTTAAAGAGACCCATTCATGGTTGCATGAGGACATGAAACAAGTTCAGTTGGGGAGGATGTTGGGACTCAGAAATGTCATATTTTCATCCACCTTTTTCTTCACTATTCCTTACATTTCATCATCCCATTAACCTTTTATCATATCATTTTCATACATACATTTGGGTTTCACCTTCTTATTTTCCATTTTATTCATTTTTGTATTACAAGTGAATTTATGATTAAATATTAGAAAATATACATATTTTTATATATATCTCAAGAATATGTGAGTTTTGTGATGTGTAGGAAATATGTGAAGAATTAATATCTCCTCCACCATATTAAGGAGATAATTATGCAAGCCTATTCCTAAGGAGAAAATCATGGAGGATTGGCATATCTTATCCAATTCCTAAGGAGAAAATCATGGAGGATTTGGTTGGCATATCTTATCCAACTCCTAAGGAGAAAATCATGGAGGATTTGGTTGGCATATCTTATCCAATTCCTAAGGAGAAGATCATGGAGGATTTGGT
This sequence comes from Pinus tabuliformis, assembly GCA_031772625.1. NCBI lineage: Eukaryota > Viridiplantae > Streptophyta > Pinopsida > Pinales > Pinaceae > Pinus > Pinus tabuliformis. Next base: position 295,113,925 of record CM062813.1, read on the forward strand.
TGGCATATCTTATCCAAGATATGTGAGAGATTTATGGAGGATTCAAAGGGATCATATTTTGTAATAATGGGAAAGTAGATTAGTGGATGATCATTATGAGTTGTTATTCATCCCATTGTATAAATAGGAGTACAATCTCCTCCATTTGTAATCTACAAGTTTTTGTAATCTTAGAATTTTGGAATAAAGGATCATACTTCAATCTTGCTTCTACATCTAAGTCTCCATTGAAGTGGTGTGCTTGTGGAGTTATGGAGGGCCCCCATGGCCTCACTTGCATGCTTATTTGTTTATAATTTACTTTATGTTTTTGTTTGATTTCAGCTTTCAAGTTTTGTTAAATGTTCTAATATTGGAAGGATCTTATTTGAAAGTGTTTTTGTAAAAGAACCATAAGATCTCATACAATGATTAGATCTAGGTTTACTTCATTTCCGCTTTTAAGTTCAAATTAGATGATCTAATTTTGGAAGAGATCTTGTAGAATATGTTCTTGTAAGGGAATCATAGATCTCAAACAATTGTTAGATCTAGGCTTGATTAGTTATTGAAAGAGATCTTAATGAATATGTTCCTGTAAGGGGACTTTAAGATCTTGGAAAAATTAGGAATCTTTCTAGATCTATATATTTTAGAGAAGCAGTTCAAAGTTTACCTTCCCATGTTGACATTAAATTAAACTCTAATTTGCATCCGCATTTTAGACCACACACATGGTACATGCATGTCTGTTTTTGGTTATCTTCTTGTCATTGGCATGGGATTTTCCAAGTGTGATAGTGGTTTTTCAACATTGCCTTGCCATTTCCGGATACCCATGGTGTGATGGGGTTCTCTTATTTATTTGAGCTATACTGCCAAATGGATTCGAAGCCGAGTGGATTGGTCTTAGGAAAAATCACAAGGCCTAGGAATCCCTTGGAAGGATATACGATAAATCCTAGTTGTGAATACCCTTGCTGGGCCTAGGAATACTTTGACCAGTAATAGCGGGATACATGGTAAATCCTAGAGAGTGGAGACCAAGGATAATTTTAGGGGCGAATGTTCGCCCTTTAGCGAAATTAATGGGTTTTAAATTTTTAGTGAGCGAATATTTTGTATCATAGTACATTTTTACAAATCACCTCAAATAGCCCACCTTATTTTAAGGGAGAGGGTAAAAAAGTTAAATTTAGCCCTTGAAATTAGGACTTACAACCTTCCATTCGCCCATTTTCAAGAATAGGTTTTATTTAAGTGAATCCATTCGCCCATTTTCAAGAATAGGTTTTATTTAAGTGAATCCTATGGGCCAAATACCATATTTATAAAAGAGGTATGGTAAATTAATAAAAATATAAATAAATTAGAGGTATGGTAAATAAATAAAACATTTTTTATATTTACTCCATAAGTCACCTTATATACATGTAAGGGTGTAAACAAATAAAAATATAAGTAAAGTGGAGGTATGGTAAATAAATAAAACTTCTTTTTATAGTTACTCAAAGGTATGGTAAATAAATAAAAATATAAATAAACTAGACGTATCGTAAATAAATAAAACCTCTTTTTATATTTAGTCCATAACCCTCATTCTATTTATGAAGGCTCAAGAAAGAGGTTTTATTTAAGTGAATCCTATGGGCCAAATACCATATTTGTAAAAGGGGTATGGTAAATTAATAAAAATATAAATAAACGAGAGGTATGGTAAACAAATAAAACATTTTTTTATATTTACTCCATAAGTCACCTTATATTTATGAACACTCAAAAAATGGGTTATATTTAGGTGAAACCTATGGCCAAAATACTATGGGACAAATACCATGGACTAGATTGTTATTAATACCATGCAAAAAACCATTATTAACCCTAATATTAGAATTAATAAAAATAAAAATGGCACATGGTATTGACCCATGGTATTCACCTGGAATGTAGCCTATTTAAATGGGGGAATTAAACCAGCATGTAGCCTATGCTAAGATTCATTAGGACTTTACAAAGTTTTATTATTTAGTGAAAGACTCGCCAAGATCTTACAAGATTTTATAATTGAGTAAAATATTCGCCAGGCCTGGTGAGAGATTCGCCAAAAAATTATATATACATATTATATTATTGATAAAATCGCCTTCCATTTTTCCTATATACCATGGAGATTCGCCCATTTATTATATTTATAAATTTAGCGGGGGTTCTTAAAATTTTCCTTGGTGGAGACCTTGTTGGGCTTAGGAATCCCTTGGTCGGTAATGGAAGGATACACAATAAATCCTAGAGGGGGGATACCTTGTTGGGCCTAGGAATACCTTGACCAGTAATGGTGGGATACACAGTAAATCCTATAAGTGGAGACAAACAAATTTCTCACTGTTTAGGTGGAGAGATCTAGAGGCATCCATAATTGTTTAGGGCCTAGTGATCCCTTGACCGGTATATGGCGAGATTGTAGTAAATACTGAAGTGTATGTTTATTGTTTGGGCTTAGGAATCTCTTGGCAAGATGCACAGTAAAGCTTGAGGAAGCCTTGATTGGTTCTGTTGTGATACCCACATTCATACTTGGAATATGGCATGGGGGTGATTAGCTGAAAGCAATATTTGTTTCAGTCCCAATCTATGGCCGGGTGGTATGTGGAAGTCCTTGACTTGGTTGGATTTTTTATATGTTAATAATATCTCTTTTCCTCTTGTGTTTTATGTGTAAACATACTTGTTATTATGTGGCTTTATTGGTTGTTCTATCATTGTTGTTATGTTGGTTATATGTTAGTTATAAGCATGGTAAATGACAAACTTTGGTTATGGCTCTTAACATGTTTTGATTAGTAAGTGAATGGATATTGAATGCATTTCCTAATATATGTTATTGAAAATATTATGAGAAGGCACTAGACCTTCTTGGTGACTTTTAGATACGTATCAGATCTTTATGTTTAGATATGCATTTATAGCATGTAGATTACATGTTCCTCATGTGTTTGAAAAAATGTCTATCATGGTTAGGATTGGTTAGGTCAAGTCCTTCATCAAGTTTTGTGTTAGAGGCTTTGTCTTGGTGTCATTTATTTTCTTGGAAAGTATCATCAAGTTATGGGCAATGGTCTGTAGACTAGCCCTGAAAAAGTGGCTTAAATCTTGTAGTCTTTGGCACAAAATTGGTTGATTAAGACTATAATCTCTCCCTTACATGATTGTGGGAGAGACTGGAGTGTTTTATTCACATGGAGGCCTTGTCATGGGAGCGACGAGGGGTTTAGTTCAGTGAAAGGCTAGGTTAACTCAGGGGTTGGGCACCTGGAGTGGTGGATTAGCTCCTGGGGGTCCTGTAGCACTTGAGGGAGGTTTGTAAAGTGTTGGTTCATTGGTTCCACTTCCTTAAATACAATTAGGGAGTTGAATCATATCATATAAAATCACATGTTTACCCTAGTGGAACAATTAGCTTAGGTAAATGTGGGAGGAGGGCATTATAGAGTGGTATCTAGAACCTAGAAGTGTACTTAGCATCCCTGTCTGACATAGTCTTCTTTGGAACAACATGCAAACTCACTACATGTATGATGAATACTTGTGCTACATCATTAGACAAATAAGTAGACTTCACTAGAATAAAGTGTGCTACCTTTGTCAACCTGTCAACCACAACCATGATGGAATCATGTTGCCTAGATGTCCTCAGAAAACCTGTAATGAAATCCATGGAAATGACCTCCCATTTCCACTCTGGAATTGAAATCAGCTATAGTAATCCATCTGGATGATTACATATTGAATTTACCTGTTGAAAATCTAAGCATTAGGCCACAATCTCTACCACTTCCTTCTTCAAATTCAACCAATAATAGAACTTCTTCACCGTTGTAAATGTCTTCTAGTATCCTGGGTGATCTGAATACGGTTTTGCATGAAATTCTCGCAAGCTAGTCTTCTTGAGCTCACTGTCATTCGACACATATATCTTGTCCCTAAATATAGCCAAACCATTTGTTGTAAGACGATAGTCCACATCCTAATCACCTGTACCCTGTTGTAACTTGTGCATAATATCCCAATACCTATCATCATACTGTCATGCCTGTAATATCTGATCCTGTAAGTTTGTCCCATAAGAAATCATAGTTGCTATATGATTCACCTACACTCTCCTAATAAGAGCATTTGCAACCTTGTTCTCCTTACCTTTGATGTACGTGATCTCAAGGTAAAATTCACTAATCATTTCCAACCACCTAGCTTGCCTGACATTCTAATTCGGTTGGTCAAATAAATACCTCAATCCACTATGGTCGCTCATCAATACAAACCTCCTTCCAAGAATATAGTGTCTCCACATCTTCAATGCATGGATGATTGCTTCCAAATCAAGATCATGTGTCAGATAATTCTGCTCATACTCATTCATTTTTTGTGACTTGTAGCACACTATATGTCCTTCTCGCATTATGACTCTACCAAGTCCTCTCTTGCAAGCATTTGTACACACCAAAAACTATTTGTCTGGATCTAAGATCTTTAAACATTTGTCAACAACTGCTTCAATTGCTCAAAATTGGTTGCACATTCCTTTGTCCATACAAATTTCTTTCCTTGCATCTATAGTGATGTAATAGGATATGCAATCCAAGAGAAGTTCATAATGAACCTTCTATAATAATTTGCTATCCCCATAAATTCTTACCTCATCCACATTTCTAGGAACCCCCACTCCATGATAGCTCTTATCTTCTCTGGATTTACTGTTATACCTTCCTTGGAAACCACATGCCCCAAGTAATGTACCTTTGTCTGAAAGAAACTAGATTTACTAAGCTCAGCATACAATTGATGCTCTTTCGGTAATCTCAATACTGCTACTAAGTGTTCAACATGATCTTCCTCATTCTTAGAATATATCAATATATCATCAATGAATACAATGACGAAGTTGTCCAAATAAGGACGCAACACACTATTCACCAAGCACATAAAGGTAGCTGGAGCATTAGTTAAACCAAATGGAACTAAAAACAACTCATAATTCCCGTACCTAGTCTGGAAAGTAGTCTTATACACACCCTGATCTTTAATGCATACCTAATGGTATTCGAAGCTCAAGTCAATCTTCGATAACTCTGTTGCTCCCTTCAACTAGTCGAACAAGTCATCAATCCTCAGTAATAGATACTTGTTCTTGATGGTCACCTTGTTCAACTTCCTATAATCAATGCATAACCTGAGAGTACCATCCTTCTTCTTCACAAACAACACTGGTGCACCCTAAGGCGATACACTTGTCCTAATGTATCCCTTTTCAAACATTTCTTTCAACTACAACTTCAACTCTACTAACTCTGGTGTGCTCATCTTGTATGGTGCCTTCGATGCTAGTGCTGCCCTTGGTACCAAATCAAATCCTTTGTCCTGATGTCTCTAACCCTCTTCACATCTTCCCACCATATGTCTACTTTCCCTTTGAGGCTACAAATAACCATTATGGCCTTCATGTTCTTAGTGTAATCATGTAGCTCAAAGAACTTCTTCATCTCCAGTAGCCATGCCTCTGCATTATCCGTCTTATTCAAATCCCCTTCAAAGGTAGGTGGCTGGGATTTCTTGAAATCATCTAGAAAATATCCCCTATCACTCCTCTTGTAAGGATGATAATGGTTATGGCCATGGTACCTATCAGAACTAGAACTAGAATAGAACATGTTTTCATCACTCATCCTATCCAACATATCCAAGAACCTTCCATATTTTATCGTTTCATCCCTATCTGAACTGTGTCCACCATAAGATCTATTACCATATGTCCCATTAGTCTTATCCTCCTTCCCATGGCTAATTATAAGCATCATTGTCTCTGCAATTCCGACAAACTTTTAAGGATTACTGCATTAACTTCTGCTTGTTTCTCCCATGCCTAAATGATTATGTCATTATCTACTTTGCAACTTCTTATTTTTGCCTTCAAATTTCTTAATGTGTCTGCTATGTCAGAAGAGTTCCTAACACCATGTTTCTCACCTAATCCATAGGGAGAGTCTCATGAACTGTAGTCTACCATCTTGCTAGTCATCTTTGATCTTCTTCCTACAAGTATATCGTGTCAGCTTAAACCAAAACATAACATAATCAACATACCTCAGTATAGTTTAGAGGAGGATATCTCATCTGCAAAATCAACTAGATTAGCACAATACATGTAAATCATAGTCATATCAGTATATAATCATCATTTCAACCATTATCTAGTTATCTTACATGACCATACCAACCACATACCATGACCTCATACACAACAACTATAACCATGTCAATTTATGCATAATGACGTAGAGACACTGACATGCATAGAAAATGCATAACCAACATACACTCATGGCAACTACATCCAACAACAACACCATAAACTTTCACATGGTGACACAACTACAACAATGACCACCACTATGCATACACAACAAACACATAGACCACAAGAATAAAGAACACATATGTAATCGACATGTATGCATAACCAACACATTCCACCCATCCAGTCCAAGGGTTGAACCATGCTATGATACCACTCTATAACACCCTCCTCCCACATTTACCCAAGCTAACTGCTCCACTGGGGTAAACATGTGACAAAGAGTTACTATGATGTGATTCAACTCTCCAGCTGTAGTTAAGGAAGTGGAATCGACAAGGCAAGACCAATATGACCTTCCTAAGGAGCTACAAAACCTTTAGGAGACAACCAACCCTTCCAGGTGCCTAACCCCTCAGACAACTTGTCATTTTTCTGAGCTAGACCCCAAGTTGCTCCATTGAAAAGCCATGCATGCGACTAAGGCCCTCCAGTCACTCCCACAACAAGGCTTTCATGTGACTATGGCCTTTTTTAGGGAGTTCTGAGCCAACGACCCCAAATTTTGTGCCACTTTTTCAGGGCTAGTTCTCGAGCCTCTGCCCAAAAATTCATGAAACTTCTAGAAATAATAAATAACAATGAATTAAGGCTACTAATGTAAACATTGGTACAAGGAATTTACCTAACCCTTAATAGCCATGACATGCATTTTTTCAAACATATCATAAACATGTAATCTACAGGTCACAACAATAGATCTGAGCATAGGGGTCTCATACTTATCTGAGAATCGTCAAGAAGAATTGATGCCTTATCATGATAAATTCATTATCATCTATTAGGTTATATATTCATTCACATTTCATGTATGAATCAAATAATGATGAGAACCATAACAAAAGTCTTTCATAAACCATGCTTATAACTAGCATATAACCAACAAAATAACAAGGATAGAACAACCATGAAAACCACGTATTAACAAGTACATTTACACATGAAATACCAAAGGAAAATTATCTCTTATTAACATATGTAAGTCCAACCAAATTAGGGACTTCCATGTACCACTCGACCATAGATTGAACTGAACCAAATATTTCTTTCAGCCAATCACCCTCATGCCATATTCCAAGCATGAGTGTGGAACTCACAAAAAAACCAATCAAATATTCCTCGGGCTTTACCATATATCCCACCAAGAGATTCCTAGGCCTAAATAATGAACATACATCTCAAGATTTACTGCAATCCCTCCATATACCTATCAAGGGATCACTAGGCCCTAAACAAGCATGGATTCCTCTAGATCTCTCCACCTAAACCATGAGTAATTTGTCTGTCCCCACCTATAGGCTTTACCGTGTATCCCGACATTACCAGTCAAGGGATTCTTAGGCCTACGAAGTCCCCACCCTCAAGGATTTACCGTTCATCCCGCCATTAATAGTCAAGGGATTCCTAGGCCTAATCAAGGGTATTCACAACTAGGATTTACTGTACATCCCACCAATGGATTCCTAGGCCTTGTGATTAATCCTGAGACCACCCCACTCAGCTTCGAATCCATTCGGAAATCTAGCTCAACCAAAACAAGAGAACCCCATCACACCATGGTTATCCCAAAATAGCAAGGAAAGGCTGAAAAACACTGTCATGCCTAGAAAAACATATGCCAATGATAGCAAGAGAACCAAAAACACACACGTGTGTACCATGCATGCCAAAACTAGCAAGGAAATCATACATGCAACTTGATACTTGCAAGTAATGATCCAAAGTGGATCTTGGATAGACTTCTAAATCTAAAGTGTTCCTCACAGAGGAAGATGAAAGTCCAAGGATGCTCCTGGAAATAGTCCCGTTGCGTAGATCCTTTCATTCTGAATCTACTGCAACTTGAATGGGCTGAAATGGAATTCAGGTGAAGAAGTTATCGTAGAAAGAAGGTTGCCTTTGTCCTTTGAAAAAGGAGGCATTTCTTCTAAAAATTGGCTAAAGGCTTTATAAAGGAAAATCACATCGGAAGGGTTAAGCGAAGGAATTAAGGCAAGGGTGGAAGGAACCCCCGACTACAACCTCTAACTTATCGCATCAGAGGTAGGCCTTCGCCTGATATCGGGAACCTAGGCATAGCGACATGCGACTGGGTGATATGCAATATGCGATGGAGTGATTGCAATATCGGCGTCGGTGGATCGGCATCGACGTATGCCATGGTGTAAGGGAAGAACCCCTAAGCAGTAGCGAATGCGATATTCCGATGCAATATGTCAAGATGTGATATCAATCGTTGGATCGGGTGCACATATCAACGGTCCAGATTCAATCGGCGGTTGGGAGATTGGTGATCCCCGATACAAAAGGTTGTTGCGATAGCGACATGCGATGCGATACCGACCGTCCGATTAAGGAGCAGACCGACGGTCAGGATTTGATTGACGATCAATGATCGGCGATCCTTGATGCCAGGGCCAATGAGATTGCGATTGCGATAAGCGATAAAGCGTGGACCTGATGGGATTTAAAGACTCGATTGCATAAAATTTGAAATCTGGTTTTTCAAGATTTCTGTGTATTCCCGTGTATTGAGGTTTTTATACCTCCCACCTATGTGATTACGATATGCCGATGAAAGGCGGACCCGATATGGTTTATAGGGGCGATTTCATAATGTTTGAAGTCCAGATTTCGCACTCGATAATGTATTTCCGGTAAATCTCTATGTATTGGAATTTCGTTTCATTTTCGGGTTTTCGCCTAGAAGAAGGCCCCGATTCCTTTGTAACAACCCCTGATCATTGTGCCACACTGCAAGCGAGCATTTTGTAAACAATTATGCGTTTGTAACATGCATAGCCACAGAGCCAGAAGCCAGAGGGACAGAAGAGACAGAGGAATGATTATACGCAGAGAAATAGACAGGAAGCTGCAGAGCCGGAAGAATGCCTCAAAGAAGCTAGAGAGCATGATTGAGGGGTAGTGCAGGTAGCTGAAGGAGTTTTTGGAGTCACTTGGAGGTCTAGCGAAAATCCAGAGAGCTGAAAGTTGCTAAGACAGTCGCTTGGAGGTTGAGCAAACTGCTGATAGCTCACAGAGCCAAGAGCTAAGAGCCAAGAGCTAGAGCCAAAGCCAGAGCTAGAGCTAAGAGCTAGAGCGATAGCCAGAGCCAGAGCCAAAGCCACAAGCCAGAGCCAGAGCCAGAGCCAGAGCCAGAGCTAGAACCAGAGCCGAGAGCCAGAGCCAGAGCCAGAGCCAGAAATCTGGAGAGCTTTAGAGCCAGGGATAAGATGGTGTTCTAAGCCCATTGTGTTCTATGTAAACCAGTGGATTTGAGCATGGAGCTTGTAAAAGGACTTATGCCATAATCCAATAGAGCCTAGTCGAGTTGACTAGAGCTCAAGGAGATGTAACCAAAGAGTTTTAGGTGAACTCCATATTAAGCTTGTTGTCTTTTGGTTTGTTTACTTGCTGCATCTATTGCTATGTGTATGATGTTGTTTGCTACACTATCTCACTGTATATGTTGCATATCCGTTTAAGTAAATAAACTAAAGGCATTTGGTTAGTTAAAAATTAACACAAACATGCACCTATTTCAAGCATTATTAATTATGCAATTGGTTAATCATAGGATGTGGGAAATATTTAAGCTTTGGAAGTGGGAGAGGTTCTTGTAAGCTTGACAAGAAGCCTTTAGTGCCCCATTTTCAGATCAGGTGGCCAGAGAGCGCACCAAAAAAATGTAGCAGTGGAGAAGCGAGTTCTCCCTTCAGGGAGCTCACAGCTGTGCAGAGCCAGAGTCAGAGCCAAGAGCCAAATCCAGAGCCAGAGCCAAAAAGCCAGAGAGCTTCAGAGCCAGGGATAAGATGGTGTTCTAAGCCCATTGTGTTCTGTGTAAACTAGTGGAGTTGAGCATGGAGCTTGTAAAAGGACTTATGCTATAATCCCAGAGAGCCTAGTTGAGTTGACTAGAGCTCAAGGAGACATAGCACAAGAGTTTTGGGTGAACTCCAAATTAATATTGTTGTTATCAGCATAAGTAACAAAACTCAAAGCGCATAAACAATTCAAAAACAAACATAAGCATACACCTATTTTTCAAGCATTATTAATTCTACAATTGGTTAATCATACTATCTTGGGAATATTTAAGCTTTGGAAGTGGGAGAGGTTCTTGTAAGCTTAACAAGAAGCCGTTAGTGCCCCATTTTCATATCAAGTGGTATCAGAGCTTGAGATTGACTAACCCCACCTTCAAAGAAGGAGATATCAAAGCTGATTATCCCAGAGCAGGTGATAGCAGATCAGAATGCTTGATTGACAGAGCAAAGGTTGCTTGTCTGAAAGGTGTTTAAACAGTCAGAAGTTGATTATATGCTTGTTTGCAGACTAAATATTGTGTGAATTTGCATAGGTGAAGGGAAAGTTATTGTTAGCTCAGTCCAGGAGAGGAAAAAAAGGAAGAAGGGTTGAAGGCATTCTTCTTATCCCAAAGGACCTCAAGGCAATCCTTGAAGCACAAGAGGTTTGTTGCAAAAGGTTGCTGAATAAGATCTTTATTAATCTTGTTTGAAGTTCTTTTATTCATTGGCATAATGACTACTTCTAAAAGTGAGTCCTCAAATTTTTCTTTCTTCACAAGATTCTTTGATGAAGACAAGAAGCAAGACTTATTCACCATGATGGATATGGTGAGATAAATATATGAGGATGGAAGGAAGAGCAGCAAACTTAGAGAGCAGTTGAATTCCGTGGAGGAAGAGAAGCAGTTGCTTTCTGAAAAATTGCAGGAAATGGAGAGGCAACTTCATATTGCAAATATGAACCTGGAAAGGATGCATGAGTTGGAGACAAAACTCTTTGTTGCCAAGGAAGCCTTAGTCAAGTATCAGCTTGAAGAAGAGGTAAATGATTCCTATTTGTCTTCAATTTCCTCTAAGAATGTTTATATTGGTTCTTTTGAAAAGCATACCAGAGGCATAGGTTCCAAGCTAATGTCCAAGATGGGCTATGAAGGAAAGGCTTGGGTAAACATGCACAAGGTATTGTTGAACCAATAATGGTTGAGGAAAGGCCTAAGTATTTGGGTCTTGGCTATGGACAGTCTTATGGAGGAAGTTCCAAAGCTGCCATGAAGGCCATTGAAACAGTTCCAAGAAGGAGTTTCATTTCAGGTCTTCTACCTCAAGAGTGTAAAGATTGTATTCAGTAGGAATGCAATAGCTTGAAACATCATTTGAAGGATGTAGGTGTTTAGAAGCACACACTTGAACCAGATAGTTGTGGAAACTCTAACAACCTTGAAGAGATTGATGGTGTTCCAAAGGGAGCCACTTCTTCATTTGATTCACCTCCTCATGAAGGCAATAAAGGTGAAAGATAAAGGTATAAATCTGGTTCTAACCATATTCCTTTTGATTATGTTTAGCATGGTAAATTTCCACATAGATATGGGAAAATAATTGCATGTTCCTTTTTTGGTTTGGATAGCCATAATGTTTCTAGATGTTGGAAGAGGATAGCCACATGCAAGAAACTTTTGAAGGAAAGGAAGCAAGAAGCCAAAGGTCCATTAGACAAGGCAAATCATGTTGTCAAGAGGATGCACATGTGTTGCACTTATTGCCATAAGCAAGGACACATTGCTGAAAAGTGTTGGACTTTGAATCCAACAATGCTTCCACGAAACTTGAAGAAGGTGGAGAGAGAAAATGGAAGAAATGGAAAGGAAGTTTCCATGAATGATGTGTTTCAGGATGATTCACATGTTGATGCTGATGTGTAGACAAAGGTAGCACCTTTGAAATGGATTGGTAAGAAATGGTTAGAGTTCTTATCCAATTAAAAATTGCATGTCTTTGATTTGATGCATCTATTTGCGTTTCTTTGTTAATGGAATGCAAGTTGCAAGATTTTACCAAGAAGGTGAATGGAAAAGTTGAGTAGGAGACTCACTTTGCTACTGCAACATTATGTTCATTTTAGCTTCGAAAGTATAGTGTGCTTAAGTGAAAGTTGAAGGATGAAATGCATGCATAAGCTTGATGTGCATGAACACAAGGATGTTGATGTTGTCCTTGTATTTGAACATGTATGTGTAATTAACTTGAAGGGTTGATTGCTTTGTTGTAAACATGCATGTAATATTGACTTGAGAAAAGTTGATGTGGTCTCCAAGATGGAGGTAATGATGAAGTGATTCATCTTTGGAAAAAAGTCTTAGAGGTCTTTTTCTACATGCTTGACTTGAAGGGTTATTTGTTTTAAAAGCATGTTTTGTGGGCTTGGTATCTAGTCCATCATTTGTATGCAAATGTAAGACATGCAGGTATTTCACAAGATGTGAAATCTGTTTCTTTTGTTGAAACAGGAGTTTAGGCCATCCAGTTGTTGTTTGTATTTCTGTTGTTGTTGACAGCTTGTCAAATAGGTACAAATGAAAATTTTGTGAAGCAGATGTAACTTCACATTTGTTTGAGCCACCTTGGATCAATGATCAAGGCAAAGAAGTTCAAACTACCTTCTGTGACCATCTCAGCAGGAGTTCTGCATGAAGTCAAGGAGGAAAATAATTCTTCCCAAGAGGACCAGCACATCCAGGAAGGAGAGCAGTCAAAGGCTTTGGTTCAGAGGCACTATGCATAGGCAAGTGTATGGAGACTGAAAGAAGAGGGTGCTGTTACTCTCATTTACTATTTAGATCAGTATGTCAGTCTTTTGGAGGCCAAAAGTTCTTTTAGTGGGAAGGTGTGATCCAAAATGGATCTTGGATAGACTTCTAAGTCTAAAGTGTTCCTCACAGAGGAATATGAAAGTCCAAGGATGCTCCTAGAAATAGTCTCGTTGCATAGATCCTTTCATTCTGAATCTACCGCAACTTGAATGGGCTGAAATGGACTTCGAGTGAAGAAGTTATCGCAGAAACAACGTTGCCTTTGTCCTTTGAAAAAGGAGGCATTTCTTCTAAAAATGGGCTAAACTCCTTATAAAGGAAAATCGCATCGGAAGGGTTAAGTGGAGGACTTAAGGCAAGGTTGGAAGGTGTTATCACTCAGGTTATCCCTTGGCTCCTAAAGGGATACGGCCGAGGTAACCACAAACCAATCTTTGGATTGGAGGTTCTAGCCTACCTGCAATCAGAGAGGGCTCTCTCTTTATAATTTAGCTTTGTTTTGGGGTGATTTTAGGCTAGTTATGATGTTCTTTGGGTTTTGTTTAACTTTTGGTGGGAAGGATGATGCTTTCAAGCAGAGTTGGGATGCATAGTGTGAGAAGTTCAAACCATTGGGCATGGAGTCAAGGATAAGGGCTGTTGGTGCGTTTTCTTGGTCACAAGAGGAATACAGAGCAGGATAGCTACACATGGAACAATATCAAGCTGGAATAAAGATGGAATGAAGGTCAGGGATGAAAGGCAACTAAGAATCTTTCATCAGCTAACAGAGGGAAGGTGAATGAACCTTATTTAGGAGCAATCAAGGATTCCTAAACAATCATTCATAAATGAGAGAAACAGCGTAAACATGATCATTTAAGTATGCATATTCATAACTATTTATGAGAAAAACACGTAGAAATAACAGAAATTGAGCATAGAGTGCTGCTAAGCAAAGTCTAAGCTATTCTTCCTTCCTACTATTTAGATGGTGGCATAAACACATATAAACTGTAAATAGAGGTAAGAAACACTTATTGGGCCATGTAGAAGCACAAGAATTCCATAGTTCACTCTTCAGCCCTTAAAAACACAACATATAGTTCATCATCCAAGCATTCCAACAATCTTTGATTATAGAGGCTCTCAAAGAATACAGCGCAAGTCTGGAGAGGAGTTATCAACCAACCAACCCTTTAAACAATGAACAGGGTGGTTTATATAGAGAAAATATTCACAAAATATCTACAATCAGCAGATCTTAAACAGATCTGAGGGAATAAGTGCCTTTAACCTAACTTATCCTGAAATAAATGCACAAAAGATCTATCTAAGCTACGCTGGGGCAGCTGCCTCAAAAATGAGTAAATATGATGTCCTTTGAGCTCTGTGTTGTTCATTTGGCCATAACTGTGCTTTGATTTCTGCAGCACTGCCCTTAGGTGGCCTTATGTGCATTAACTTTGATCTGGTGAGCCTTAATGGCTTTAAATTCCATCACTGATACTCTTTGACTTTGCTGGGGCTCTTTAATGTTCCTTTGATGTGGCTTTAATTCTCCACTGATCTTCTTTAACTGATACTCTTTGCTGCTACTCTGATACCCTTCAATACTGAATCGGGGCCTTTTCTCTCCACTGATACACTTTAACTATCAAATCGCCCCTTTTCTGCCACTTTATGGCAAAAAATATCTACTGTGGTGCTTCTACGGACCTTTAGAGGAGTATCAGCGTTGGCCGATCAAAATATCAACAAAAATGTAGAAATGCTGCATAATAAAGGAGGAATGGATGCTAAAGGCCTACTGAGGCCAAGATCCTGTCTTTTGGAGCTGATCTGGGCTGGAGCGATCAAAGAATGGCTGAGAAATGATCATAATCCTTTGGAACTGAAGCGCGCATGGGCGCCGCATAGAAATGAGAAGAAAAATTCCCCTTTTCCTTTATAAAGCAAAAAGACCACTTTATACGTGAAATTCATAAAAAATGGGGCGGGAGCGATCACTGTAGAGAGGAATAAATCCAGGCCATTGGATCTAGTGCGGGCAGATCCAACGGCTACGATCAAATCGCAATATTGCAATCGGCAGATCACCAAACCACAATGCCTCCAATATGCGATGAACCCCGCGGACCCGACACACTATAGGCTCTCTTTTTTATGGATATCAGGTCTGGCCTATCGGCGGTCCCTTATCGGCGGGTTTATAATGAAATGGGTCTATGGACCCGATATCCCCTTCAAACTGTTCTTTATAATTTTTTCAGATCCGGTTATGGAGCGTACAGTGCCAATCCCTTGCGGACCTGACACTTTGATATGCTGCACTTTATAACACTTCGGCTCCGGAATATCGGAGCACACATAATTAAGAGTTTAAAGGCCCCTCCCGATGCGATGTGATATATGGGGCCACGACTTAATATGGGTCGTTGATTTGAGGGCCCGAATGGGCGGCTGCGATTAAATCATTGTTTCGCTATCGGCGCGGACATGGGGGTGAGGCTTTATATATATGCGACCGCCGAAATGGGAGTGATGCGATAAGATTTGGGCCGTTGATGCGGGGATGCAATCGGACGGCTGCCGTGCAGTCGGCATATCGCATCGGTGGAAAACCATGGGTATGCGCCTTTGTACATGCGACTGCCGACAGTGATGCGTTAAGGCTTGCAATACATGGAAAATGCGGTTTTTGCGATAAAGTGCTGCTTTAACCAAAAACATTGATTTTTGCGATAAAGCCATATAACGATAAAAGTAGAGTTTTTATGAATAAGTGGGGGTTGCGGTAACAATGTTTTTGTGATAGCAATATCGCTGTCAGGTGCGACGGCAATATCGCATCGGCGGAGGGGTTGGAAACATGGCATATAACACTTGCGAGCGCTGATAGCCGACTTGCGATATCGCAATCGGCGAGATGCCATCGGAGCACACCCACATAAGGGCCAAACTTTTATTGAATCCTCTGACAGCGATATCGCGTCGGAGGGGAGGTGAATGAAATCGGAGGCATGTTTGTTAATCGGCCAAGGGTTAAAGCGATCGGAGGAGGGATTTCGCAATCGGAAGGACTCTGATGCGATCGGAAGAGGGTTTTTTGATTCGGCAAAGGGCTATTGGGCTAAGGGTCCATGAGATCGGAGGTAGATCCCTTTGATCGGAGATGGGATTAGGTGATCGGAAGAAGGTTATATATGCTTTTGAAGAGTATTTGAGGCCTCGGAAGGGGTCCGATAACCTAAAAAGAGGAATTTCATGCCTTGGAAGGAGTCCAAAGGCACCTGAAGGGAGTTTTATGTTTTTTGAGAAGGGTTTTTAGGCCTTAGAAAGGGGTTTATGCCTTGGAAAAGGTAAACAAGGCCAAAAGATGATTTTTGTACATTTGGAGGGGATTTTATGCTTAGGAATGGGTCCTTTGCATTGGAAGATGGTTTAAAGGGGCAAAATGAGGGTTCTTGCTAAGTTTGAGGCAAACTTAGCAATTCCCAAGCATACTTATGGTTATTTTTCAACCAGAGGGAGGGGATATATACATAGAGGAGCTATTTAGCATATTTTAGTAAGGGGAAGGGAAAATAGATAGGGATTTACATAGTAGAGTTAGAAATTAATATGGATTGTGACAAGAAAGCGCTAAGTTTAGAGATCTTAGGCTTAAAAGGGGAGATAGAACTTTGTAGAGGACATATGAACACTCCTAGGCAAAGTAGATCTTTACTTAGGCAAACGATATGAAAAATGATGAAACTAAGAAATGTCAAGCAGATCTTGACCTCTTTAGGGGAAGTTAGTGAATGATTTTGGGGAAAAGGAAGAAAGGGGAGTTAGACATGCCTCTCTTGAGTTGCTCCAAATGGATTTTTTCCTTGCAATTGTGATTGAGTAGATATAACACTTGAAAACTTGAAATGGATCACAATTCATCATTCTACCACCTCAGAACTACCTACCCGGCCTACTTACCTAGCATTTTGTCTTCTTTTTGGTTTGGGTGCACTTGAACTAGCAAACCCAGCTTTTCAACTTTTCTTTTTGCTATCCTCCTATCTAAATTGATCCTTATGCCTTCCGGGGCTCAGATTAAGCTGTTGAGCACCGTTTATTCTCTACCTATCTAATGATCTGCCAAGATTAAATAGTTTGGACAGATATTTATTCTCTATCTCTACAACAAGCAATTTAAACCTAGGAAAGCCAAGATTAAGCTGTTTGGCCTTCCCTTAACTGTGAAACTCTTCAACAATGGAATAGTTCTTCAAAAATGGAATATAGTAGTGGAATTTGAGCTAGCACACTTTCCTGACCTTTTGTTTGGGGTTCATTTTATTTATTTTTCTCTTTGGCCAATTGATTCTTTCTTTTTTTTTACCCTTTGATTTTTCTTTTAGGGCATACCCTCTTTAATTTTTTTTAAATTTTCTGAGTTTTCTTGGAAATATGGAACCTTTGCAGCATGGAAAGAATGACATATTTGGCATGTAAACAGTCAATCATGAAATATGAAAACCTATTGCAATAGGAGGCTAACAGTGGCTCCACTTGGGGATGGATTTTCCAGATGAAAAGCCAAGAACAGCAGGTTAGAATGCCTTGGTCTTCAACTGTTGCTGTAATCTGAAAACTTCCTTCTTCTTTGATGCTTTTGACTGAATTCTTGTAAGCTGTTATGCAATATTACTTTGAGCTGATTTGCAGAAAAATTGCAGCTCTGCTTCTTGCCTTCTGAGTGCTTATAAACATATTCAAATCTGCCTGAGCACTTCTTTTGAAATTAATTCAAAACATAGATCAAATGGTGCGTTTTCTTTGATATTTTCTTCAAAATTTGTTGCGTTATTCCCTTTTTGGACTACTGAAAAATAAAAAGGCTGAACATACAAATAATAATGTACAAAAATAATATACAGCTGCATTATGTACATCAAAAGGGGTCATGATAATGTTTTAACATTCGGCCATTGACAGGGCCTTCTTCAGCTTCTGTGCCATCCAAGCTCTTCAGAAAATATGTATTGTTGCCTTGCACAGCTTGAATAACATATGGCCCTTTCCACAGGAAATCGAATTTGCCATGCTTTCCTTTGTCCTCTCTTCTTGAGTCCCATCTTAGCACTTTGTTTCCTATGAAGAAGTTTTCGGCCTTGGTCCTTCTATCAAACATTTTCTTCAGCTTCTCTTGCAATATCTGATTTCTGTGATAAACTTGCTCTCTTGTCTGCTGCAAATGAATGGTTTGGTTTATTCTCCTTTGTATATCATTTGGCTCAGCTTGAATCTCTTGCAGTAGCTTGATAATAGGGATTCCCAAAGATAAAGGAAATGTGGCCTTCATGCCATATACTAGCTCATAAGGGCTCATCCCAATGGATCTTTTGGTTGACAGTCTGTCTGTCCACAGGGCATTTACAAGCTTTTTGTGCCAGTTCTTCTTGTTTTCTTCCAACACTTTCTTGATGATATTGACGAGGCTTTTATTGGATGATTCGGCCAAGCCATTACCTTGAGGGTAATATGCTGTCGAGTGGCCTAAGGTAATGTGAAATTTGTGGCAAAAACTGATCATTTTCTTGGATTTAAAGGCAGTAGCGTTGTCTGTAATGATCTTCTCTGGACAGAATATTGGTTTCAAGGAATTGGATGATGGTTGAGTCATTGGCTTGCCTACATGGGATGGCCTCAATCCACTTGGTAAAGTAATCTGTGGCTGTTAGAATCCACTTATGCTGGCCAGAAGAGGATGGATGGATCTCTCCAATGAAGTCAAGACCCCATTGTTGAAAAGGTTTCTCGGTTGAAATGGGCTTAAGGGGCAAGGGCAGAAGCTTTCTTTTTCCTTCAAAGATTTGGCATTTGTGGCATGAAACAGCAAACTTTCTCACATCAGCAAAGAGGGAGGACCAATAGAAACCAGCCCTTAAAATATTGTCAGCAGTGGACTTCCAATATAAATTCCCTCCACAGTCCCCTGCATGGAATTCTTTCATAACACTGTCAGTTTCATTCATAGTTAGACAATTAAGCAATATTCCTTCATGATTTTTCCAAAACAGGGCACTATCTAAGACACAAAACTTTGAAGCTTTCATTTTTAAGAATCTCTTTTTGGTTCTGGACAACCCTGGAGGAGCATGCAGGTTTAACAATATAAAACAAATATCAGCATACCAAAGTGATTGTAAGAAGGCTTCATTGATCTGTGGAGTCGCAGCTCCTGTTCATTGTCCAGTTCATTTATATCTAAGGCTTGAAAATTGGTTTCGGACATCAGTTTGGCTAAACCTTGTCCTTTTATCAGTTTGGTGGGTTTGATCTCAATGTCATACTCGAGGATATTGGCAATCCACTTGCCTCTTTTGCCTTCAATCCCTTCTTGAGTTAGAATGTCTTTTACAACAACATTTGGCACATAAGCAATCACATGTGAATATAAAATGTAAATTCTGAAGTCCTTGATTGCTTTGACAAGGGCATAGGCCTTCTTCTCCATGATTTGATACTTCAAGGGAGCATCTCTAAGGGCTCGACTGAAGAAGGCAATGGGCTTTTCCTTTCCTTGGTCATCCTTTTGCAAAAGGACAGCAGCTATGGAATGTTCAGATGCAAATGAAAAAATGATGAAATCCTTATCAAATTGAGGACTTGTGAGGACTGGGGCTTGGGTTAAGGCAGATTTTATGCCCTCAAAGGCTTGCTTGGCTTCTAAGGTCCATTTTACCTCGGAATCCTTCTTTAACATGTTATTTAGCATTCTTACTAACTCAGCCAAGTTTGGGATGAATCTCCTTAGGAAATTGATCTTTCCTAGGAATGCTTGCAACTCTTTGATGTTTCTTGAATAAGGGATTTGGAGAATGGCTTGGATTCTTTCCGGATCGATTCTAATGCCATCTTTTGAAATGATATGGCCTAGCAATTTGCTTTCTTCTAGGCCAAAGAGATATTTCTTAGGATTTAAGGAAATGCCATATTTCCTACAGGTTAGGAATACTTGCCTTAGGTGTTTAAGGTGCTCTTGATCAGATTTTGAGAAAGGAGTAAGGTCATCAAGGTAGACTACCAAAAAATCATGGATTTCCTTGGCAAAAAGCAATGTCCATGGCCCTTTGAAAGGTAGCACCTGCATTCTTTAGCCCAAAAGGCATTTTCACATATTTAAAGGTTCCCCATGGTGTTGTAAAGGTTGTCTTGTTTTTATCATTTGGGTGAACTAGTATCTGATTGAAACCTGAAAAGCCATCTAGCAAAGAGATTCTAGATGACCCCACTACTCTTTATAGAATGTGGTCCATTTTTGGCAATGGGTAGTGGTATTTAAGGGAGACTTGGTTCAAGTTTCTTAAGTCAACACATAATCTAATCTCACCTGTTTTCTTCCTTGTGGGAACGAGATTGGATACCCATTCTGAAAATCTAATGGGTGCAATGATACCAGCCTCAAACATTCTCTTTACTTCTTTTTCAATCAAGGGGAGAAGCACAAGATTGATTCTCCTTAGTTTCTGTTTGAAAGGCTTTTGATTTGGTTTCAAAGGTATGGTATGTTGAATGACTGAAGTGTCATAGGATTTGAGGTCCTCATAACTCCATGTGAATACGTCTTGGAACTCTTTAAACAAGTCAACATATTGTGGTTTCTGATCGCGAGGCACAGACTTGGACAGTTTAATCATTTTGGGGTTGTCTGCTGTCCCAGTATTACAGTCTTCCATAGCAGCGTTTAAGGGTTGCATTTTTGGCTTTTTTGGGACATCGTTTGAATCAAATATGTCTTCTAATGGAGTCAGGCCTGTGGGCAGGAAATTGTCTTTTAGTTCAATAACTTCAGCCTCTGCTTCAGCTATTTCATCCAAATTCATTTGTTTCAGCTCTTGAATGTTTTTGGCATCAAAAATGGTTGGGTGCAGCATTTGGTTTGCTACTTCAGCTGTTATAGTTTGCTCATTTTGGCTCATTTGCTATTGTGGGTCATCCATGGCATCCATTTCAATGTTTAAACTTGAAAACTCTTGTTGCGAAGTCAAGAAATTGTTAATTTGTGCATCATTCTCAAAGACTTGCCAGTATTTGACATTATTAGGGACAGCAGGCCTATGCTTTATCTCAGCAGTAAAGTGGTGATTGGGCTCAAAAGGTAGCTTGCAAGTGCTAGCAAAAGTAGCTAGGCTGTGTGCATGTAGATTATGGCTTCTTGGAATTTTGGCAAGCTTGCATTCAATGAAGCTATCAAGTATTTCTGTGGCAGCAGTCCTGTAAGCTCTTAGCCTATTGTCATTTGTGACAAAATTGCCTTTCATCTGTTGAATAATCAGGTCGAAGTCACCTAGAATGGAAACTCTTGCAGCTCCTAGAGATTTGATGAGTTTAAGGCCTAAAAGGAGGGCTTCATACTCTTTCATGTTGTTAGTACATCTGAAGTTTAATCTATATGCATGACCCTCTGCATGATTGTTTTGTGTATTATGGATCCATACTCCTGCCCCTGCTCCTAGCTTATTAACTGAACCATCAAACTCCAAATACCATAGGATTTCATGGCCTTGATTATTATTAGGAGTTTCAATCATTGTCGGAGTGGGCAGATTTGAATTTTCTGTTTCATTGAGTTCTTCTTGTGTGCTGGTTGCATTGATTGTTTTGACAGTTTCTTGGGTATGGGCAACCGATTCCTCACTTATGCATGTTTCTTGTTCTAAAGCCAAAGGCTTATCATCAGTGGGAGGAGACATATCATCATTAAACAAGATAAATGAATCCATATCAGAATGGATTGAGTAAATTGGAAAGTTTTGGGGCTTTTCCTCACTACTTACCACATATTTCATAAGTGTTTCCCTATACAGTCTCTTTGGTTGCCCAAAGACTGATATAGTGGCATAAGAGAGGTCTAATTGGAGAGATCCTTGGAGTTTTTCTCCCCAAGATCTTGATAAGAGCATGCCATACTTTGGTGGAATGTCAGCAACCACCACGTCCATTAGGATTGTTTTGTTGGGATATTGGACTAAAGACACACATAAATCTTTGATTAAGCCTAAACACTTGACTTGACTAGAATCAAATGAGAACAGGTCTTTGTATGGTCTAGTAACATCAAGGTTTAGCTTCTCCATTACAGCTTTGGGCATTAGGTTGTGTGAAGCACCTGAATCAAACATTGCATTGTGCAAGACTTTATCATGTATGTGCAAACTGACATAAAAGGGTAAAACAACTCCATTTGCTGATTTGCCATCGACTTCTGGACCGAAAAGTAGCTCAGGTTGATCATCTAAGACATTAACATCATCCCTGTTCTCTGGCATTTGTAGCGATCTCTTGATTTGTTGTCTATATACATCATGTTTCGCAAGCTCAGAGAGAGGAATAGGTATCTTCAATTTACCAATTTCTGCCTCTAAATCAAAAGGTTTTTCTGATTGGGTTTTAGTATTGTGACTGGCAGATTTTCCCTTTTCAATTGCACTTTCAGTGATTTTCTCTTGGTCTTGAGTGTTATCTTGAAGTATTTCTGCTTTGGAAAGGCTTTCAGGAGTGCTGTTTGAATTCTCTTTTGAGGAAGAGGATACCAATGGCTGGTCTTTAAAGGTCTGAATGTCTGATACATCTGTTATATCTTCCACAGTCACTTCTTTTGGATTTGGGACTGTTTTTTCGGAAGGTTCTGTAATAACAGTCTTGTCTTTTATCTTCTTAGGTTGTTTGGTATCCTTTGGCTTGATGGGATCAAACACATCAATGGTTCTTGTTCTCAATTTGTATTGTTTATGGACTTCGTAGACAGCTGAATCATAGCCTTCTCTAAAGTCAAATGACTCTCCGGATTTAGTTTGAAATTGATTGATATCATGATCATCTTGGTCTTCTTGGGTTAGAAAAACTTGTTGTTCACTCTTCAAACCCATCAAGTTGATATGAGAGTCCTCTATTGGCTCACTGGATGTGGATGCTTCAGCATAGTTTTCTTGAAAAGGAGGTCTTATATCATGGTCGGGGCTAGCCCTTCCAACGTTTGGGTTCTGGTTTTTTCTAAAATTTGGGTTTCTGATAGTATTGGCTTTTTGTCCTTCCCATGATGTTTTTCTTTCAATAGTTCCCACTCTATCTCCAATACTGTGCACGGTATTTCTAATTGCATCCAATTTTTGTTCAATAGCTGAAGGCTCTTCTTTAAAAGTGGTTCTTCTCTCGGCTCTTGCTCTATTTCGCTTGGCAATCAGATTTGCCTCCACACTAACAGCTACATTCTGCATGTCTGCTAAGCTTTGAGGGGCTCTTTCCCTCAGTTGATATGCCATGTCAGAATCAAATCCGTCAAGGAATTTGTATAAAGCTAGATCAGGTGGAGGTCTAAGGTTTTGTGGAATAGCATTGTAAACATTGTTGAACCTAGCACAATAGTCTAAGACAGTTTCTTGTGGGCTTCTTTTGATAGTGTCATACTCAGATAGAATTTGCAGTGGATCTTTTCTTTTCTCCCATCTATTGAGAAATGTTTGGTAAAGAGCCTCTGGATCAGCTATGGAATTTGCAGGGAGAGCTCTAAACCAGTGCCTTACATCACCTGTTAAACTTTGGACAAAAATCTTCATTCTTACATGATCATCATCTATTTCATAGCTCTCAAATAGTCCTGCATTTTCTTGGTATGTTGTAGGGCAGTGTTAGAACCAGTACCATCAAAATATGTGATTTTAGTTTGATAATCCTGAGGCATAGCCCCAGGATTTGCAGGTAGCTATAAAGGAGCATATCTATTCGTCATATTTACTGGTATAAGTGGAACAATAGGAAGAAATGGAACGACTGGAACAATAGTATCAACAGTGGTAATAGGAGGAGTATGTGTAGCAGATGGAGGTGTAGAAAGGGTGCTTTGAGAGGTGGATGAGGAACTAGGAGGAACAACAGTGTGAGGATGGAATGAAACTTTAGAAGGGGTTGGAATATAGCCTTGGGGAATTGCTTCAGGACTCGAATCAGCAATATCCTCTTTTCCCTCTCGTTTCCTTAGAAACTTTGGGATTAAATTGGGATTTTCAAAAACAGCTGAGGGATTTGGATATGGGTTTGACCTGGTATAGCGAGATTTCTTCTTTGGAGCCAGCTTCTAACTTGTTTTTTGGAATTTTCTGAAGATGTTCCCCAGCGGAGTCACCAATGATGTTATCACTCAGGTTGTCCCTTGGCTCCTAAAGGGATACGGCCGAGGTAACCACAAACCAATCTTTGGATTGGAGGTTCTAGCCTACCTGCAATCAGAGAGGGCTCTCTCTTTATAATTTAGCTTTGTTTTGGGGTGATTTTAGGCTATTTATGA
This sequence comes from Pinus tabuliformis, assembly GCA_031772625.1. Taxonomy (NCBI): domain Eukaryota; kingdom Viridiplantae; phylum Streptophyta; class Pinopsida; order Pinales; family Pinaceae; genus Pinus; species Pinus tabuliformis. Next base: position 295,138,240 of record CM062813.1, read on the forward strand.
TGTTCTTTGGGTTTTGTTTAAGTTTTGGTGGGAAGGATGATGCTTTCAAGCAGAGTTGGGATGCATAGTGTGATAAGTTCAAACCATTGGGCATGGAGTCAAGGATAAGGGCTGCTGGTGTGTTTTCTTGGTCACAAGAGGAATACAGAGCAGGATAGCTACACATGGAACAATATCAAGCTGGAATAAAGATGGAATGAAGGTCAGGGATGAAAGGCAACTAAGAATCTTTCATCAGCTAATAGAGGGAAGGTGAATGAACCTTATTTAGGAGCAATCAAGGATTCCTAAACAATCATTCATAAATGAGAGAAACAACGTAAACATGATCATTTAAGTATGCATATTCATAAATATTTATGAGGAAAACATGTAGAAAGAACAGAAATTGAGCATAGAGTGCTGCTAAGCAAAGTCTAAGCTATTCTTCCTTCCTGCTATTTAGATGGTGACACAATGGTGGCATAAACACATATAAACTATAAATAGAGGTAAGAAACACTTATTGGGCCATGTAGAAGCACAAGAATTCCATAGTTCACTCTTCAGCCCTTAAAAACACAACAGACAGTTCATCATCCAAGCATTCCAACAATCTTTGATTATAGAGGCTCTCAAAGAATACAGCACAAGTCTGGAGAGGAGTTATCAACCAACCAACCCTTTAAACAATGAACAGGGTGGTTTATATAGAGAAAATATTCACAAAATATCTACAATCAGCAGATCTTAAACAGATCTGAGGGAATAAGTGCCTTTAACCTAACTTATCCTAAAATAAATGCACAAAAGATCTATCTAAGCTGCGCTGGGGTAGCTGCCTCAAAAATGAGTAAATATGATGTCCTTTGAGCTCTGTGCTGTTCATTTAGCCATAACTGTGCTTTGATTTTTGCAGCACTGCCCTTAGGTGGCCTTATGTGCATTAACTTTGATCTGGTGAGCCTTAATGGCTTTAAATTTCATCACGGATACTCTTTGACTTTGCTGGGCTCTTTAATGTTCCTTTGATGTGGCTTTAATTCTCCACTGATCTTCTTTAACTGATACTCTTTGCCGCTACTCTGATACCCTTTAATACTGAATCGGGGCCTTTCTCTCCACTGATACACTTTAACTATAAAATCGCCCCTTTTCTGCCACTTTATGGCAAAAAATAGCTACTGTGGTGCTTCTGCGGACCTTTAGAGGAGTATCGGCGCTGGCCGATCAAAACATGAACAAAAATGTAGAAATGCTACATAATAAAGGAGGAAAGGATGCTAAAGGCCTACTGAGGCCAAGATCCTGTCTTTTGGAGCTGATTTGGGCTGGAGCGATCAAAGAATGGCTGAGAAATGATCATAATCCTTTGGAACTGAAGCGCGCGTGGGCGCCGCATAGAAATCAAAAGAAAAAATCCCCTTTTCCTTTATAAAGCAAAAAGACCACTTTATACATGAAATTCATAAAAAATGGGGCGGGAGCGATCACTGTAGAGAGGAATAAATCTGGGCCGTTGGATCTAGCGCGGGCAGATCCAACGGCTACGATCAAATCGCAATATCACAATCGGCGGATCTCCAAACCACAATGCCTCCAATATGCGATGAACCCCGCGGACCCGACGCACTATAGGCTCTCTTTTTTATGGATATCGGGTCCGGCCTATCGGCGGTCCCTTATCGGCGGGTTTATAATGAAATGGGTCTGCGGACCCGATATCCCCTCCAAACTGTTCTTTATAATTTTTTTGGATCCGGTTATGGAGCGTACAGTGCCAATCCCTTGCAGACCCAACGCTTTTATATGTTGCACTTTATAACACTTTGGCTCCGGAATATCGGAGCACACACAATTAAGAGTTTAAAGGCCCCTCCCGATGCGATGCGATATATGGGGCCGCGACTTATTATGGGTCATTGATCTGAGGGCCCGAATGGGCGGCTGCGATTAAATCGTTGTTTTTCTATCGGCAGGGACATGGGGGTGAGGCTTTATATATATGCGACCACTGAATTGGGAGTGATGCGATAAGATTTGGGCCGTTGATGCGAGGATGCGATCAGACGGCTGCCGTGCAGTCGGCATATCGCATCGGCGGAAAACCATGGGTATGCACCTTTGTACATGCGACTGTCGACAGTGATGCGATAAGGCTTGCGATACATGGAAAATGCGGGGTTTGCGATAAAGTGTGGCTTTAACCAAAAACATTGATTTTTGCGATAAAGCCATATAACGATAAAAGCAGAGTTTTTATGAATAAGTGGGGGTTGCGGTAACAATGTTTTTGTGATAGCGATATCGCTGTCGGGTGCGACGGCAATATCGCATCGGTGGAGGGGTTGGAAACATGGCATATAACACTTGCGAGCGCCGATAGCCGACTTGCGATATCGCAATCGACGAGACGCCATTGGAGCACACCCACATACGGGCCAAACTTTTATTGAATCCTCCGATAGCGATATCGCGTTGGAGGGGAGGTGAATGAAATCGAAGGCATGTTTGTTAATCGACCAAGGTTTAAAGCGATCGGAGGAGGGATTTCGCAATCGGAAGGAGTCCGATGCGATCGGAAGAGGGTTTTTTGATTCGGCAAAGGGCTATTGCAAATCGGCTAAGGGTCCATGAGATCGGAGGTAGATCCCTTTGATCGGAGATGGGCTTAGGTGATCGGAAGAAGGGTAGATATGCTTTTGAAGAGTATTTGAGGCCTCAGAAGGGGTCCAATAACCTAAAAAGAGGAATTTCATGCCTTGGAAGGAGTCCAAAGGCACCTGAAGGGAGTTTTATGTTTTTTGAGAAGGGGTTTTAGGCCTTAGAAAGGGGTTTATGCCTTGGAAAAGGTAAACAAGGCCAAAAGATGATTTTTGTACATTTGGAGGGAATTTTATGCTTAGGAAGGGGTCCTTTGCATTGGAAGATGGTTTAAAGGGGCAAAATGAGGGTTCTTGCTAAGTTTTAGGCAAACTTAGCAATTCCCAAGCATACTTATGGTTATTTTTCAACCAGAGGGAGGGGATATATACATAGAGGAGCTATTTAGCATATTTTAGTAAGGGGAAGGGAAAATAGATAGGGATTTACATAGTAGAGTTAGAAATTAATATGGATTGTGACAAGAAAGCGCTAAGTTTAGAGATCTTAGGCTTAAAAGGGGAGATAGAACTTTGTAGAGGACATATGAACACTCCTAGGCAAAGTAGATCTTTACTTAGGCAAACGATATGAAAAATGATGAAACTAAGAAATGTCAAGCAGATCTTGACCTCTTTAGGGGAAGTTAGTGAATGATTTTGGGGAAAAGGAAGAAAGGGGAGTTAGACATGCCTCTCTTGAGTTGCTCCAAATGGATTTTTGCCTTGCAATTGTGATTGAGTAGATATAACACTTGAAAACTTGAAATGGATCACAATTCATCATTCTGCCACCTCAGAACTACCTACCCGGTCTACTTACCTAGCATTTTATCTTCCTTTTGGTTTGGGTGCACTTGAACTAGCAAACCCAGCTTTTCAACTTTTCTTTTTGCTATCCTCCTATCTAAATCGATCCTTATGCCTTCCGGGGCTCAGATTAAGCTGTTGAGCACCGTTTATTCTCTACCTATCTAATGATCTGCCAAGATTAAACAGTTTGGACAGATATTTATTCTCTATCTCTACAACAAGCAATTTAAACCTAGGGAAGCCAAGATTAAGTTGTTTGGCCTTCCCTTAACTGTGAAACTCTTCAAAAATGGAATAGTTCTTCAAAAATGGAATATAGTAGTGGCATTTGAGCTAGCACACTTTCCTGGCCTTTTGTTTGGGGTTCATTTTATTTATTTTTCTCTTTGGCCAATTGATTCTTTTTTTTACCCTTTGATTTTTCTTTTAGGGCATACCCTCTTTACATTTTTTTAAATTTTCTGAGTTTTTTTGGAAATATGGAACCTTTGCAGCATGGAAAGAATGACATATTTGGCATGTAAACAGTCAATCATGAAATATGAAAACCTATTGCAATAGGAGGCTAACAGAAGGAACCCCTGATTGCGACCTCTGACTTATCACATCAGAGGTAGGCCTTCCCCCGATATCGGGACCCCAGGCATAGCGACATGTGACTGGGAGATATGTGATATGCGATGGAGCGATTGCGATATTGGCGTCGGCGGATCGGTGTCAGTGTATGCCATAGTATAAAGGAAGAACCCCTGGGCTGTAGCAAATGCGATATGTCAAGATGCGATATCGACCGTTGGATCGGGTGCGCAGATCAACGGTCTAGATTCAATCGGCGGTCAGGAGATCGGTGATCCCCAATACAAAGGGTTGTTGCAATAGTGACATGTGATGCAATATCGACCGTCCGATCAAGGAGCAGATCAATGGTCAGGATTTGATCAACGATCCTCGATGCCAGGGCCAATGCGATTGCGATTGCGATAAGTGATAAAGCGCAGACCTGATGGGATTTAAAGACCCGATTGCATAAAATTTGAAATCCAGTTTTTCAGGATTTCTGTGTATTCCCGTGTATTGAGGTTTTTAGACCTCCCGCCTATGTGATTGCGATATGCCAATGAAAGGCGAACCCGATAGGGTTTATAGGGGCGATTTCATAATGTTTGAAGTCTAGATTTCGTGCCCGATAGTGTATTTCCGGTAAATCTTTGTGTATTGGAATTTCGTTCCTTTTTTGGGTTTTTGCCTAGAAAAAGGCCCCAATTCCTTTGTAATAGCCCCTAATCATTGTTCCACGCTGCAAGTGGGCGTTTTGTAAACAATGATGCATTTGTAATGTGCAGATCCACAGATGTTATAGACATTTTTGGGCACTGCAACCCCAATCATAAATGTCCATAAACCAAGGGCTCTTAAGCCCCTAAAAGTGTTGTTCCGACCCCTAAAAGAACAAGGTCAACTGATTACATATTCTCCCAAAAGTTCTCCATGAAAAACTGCTCAGAACTGGTCAAAACCGGACCATCCCACCTAAATACTCACAGTAGGTGCGATGCATCTTGGAAAGCCCTTCTATGGGGTGCGATGGGTGAGAGTGGACAAATGGCAGGGTCAATCTGCAAGGTGGAGGAGCAAGGAATCTTCTAGAAACTTCTCCTGTGACACTTGCCTCTCTGCATTCGCCCAGGGATGAGTAAGAGATCATCAATCTCCAAGTGGATTCAAGAACTATCAGAGAGAGGACACTAATCAAATCTCAAAAGCTGACTCACCCTCCTTGCAAACATCTATATATGGATCCCTCATCCCAGAGATCCAGAGGTTGGAATTTTGTATCTTGTAAGGAAGTGTTGCTGGTTTCTTGGTGCAACATCATAGTGTTGGGTGATCTAAGCTTTTCATGAGGTGAAGAAGGGATTTCTTGCTGAGAGGATGATGTTGGGTCAGAACAATTGGTTGTAATCCTCTTTTCTCTTTCTTGATTATCAATAAAGCTATTCAATTTTTCCTCCACATTCTTGTATGATTGATGATTTATGCATTTGTGTGGTCAATATATATCTGGTCCTATATTGTTTATGATAATAGATCTCTGTTCTTGGATAGTTTTATGCTGCTTTGATTCTACAGGTGCTCTTTGAAGCTGGGTGTACGAGGAAGCGAGTGGCAAAAATCTACCAAAAGGGAGAGGAATCAAATAAGGAACCAAGCGCAAGACAGAGGTTGGTCTCCTTTATTCCCCTTTTATCTATTTCTCATAAAGGAAAATGAAAGTAGTTTTAGTTTGTTTGTTTCTAAGGTAGCTACCAACCTTAGTGGGACTAGCAGCTCTGCATAGACACTAGTTTTCCCGATAACAAAATGGCGACCATACTGGGGAGCGAATAGTTTGTTTACTTTTCTATATTTGTTCATTTTATAAACTTATAGACGGAGCCTAAAGTTGAGCCAGGTAGCCTTCGAACTGCATTTGCTATGCAAATGCAAAGTAGATAAATGCCGCTTCAGTCTATCTCTGGGTTTTGTTTATAAACTGAACAATTGATTTGTAGACATCCTAATTGCCCTTTGGTGGCTCTAGTAACCTCTTAAGATCTACCCCTGTGATTGATTTACTGATTACCACTTGCTCGGCCTAAATTCCTCAACTGAACTACAAACTGTGACCCGGAACCCAGTTAAAGTCTCATCCCTGGTCCAGTGCACTGTCTGTTCTGTGAACTCCAGATGCATCGCACTTACTGAGTGTAGTAGGTGCGTTGCATCTTTGTTTCATTGTGTTATAGGTGCGCTGATCAGACAAGGCCTTTCCTGCTCCTAGATTTGGTTTCTGTGTTCACTCTTTTCAGCTCTATTCAAGAGTTTTGTTGCCTGTAGTCAGTACACCTCTGTTGAAACCCCCTTCCTTACAATTTTTCCGCCACCATTGTGCAAAAGAAATGTAAATGTTTTTATGTATTTTGAGTCATTTTCAGTTCTCCTTTACAAAGAAGTAGCGTAATTGTACTGTCATTTCTTGATTTGAAAGTGTCGCAAGTGGCGTTTCCAGTCATAGAAGAGAATCCGATTGTTCTTGATAGTCAATTACCCTGTTACTCTTGTATTTGATTTGAATTAGTAGTTTTTCAAGTGTCGAAAGCAAGTTTTCAATTCCAAATCGCAAAGTGTCATCATTGTCCTCATTTTGTCTTGAAAAGAAACTTGTTAGTAATGTCGCTTTGAAAAATAATTCAGATTTACGCTTAGCTTTCTTTTTATCATTCACACATTAAGAAGGCTGAAAACAAATACATGCATGTGCATTTTAATTTAGACTATTTGTTGGTTTGATTTAGGACAGTGCATATAGTGTGTGCTCTCTGCTCTTTGTTGAAAGAACATCATCTCTCTTTCCTTAGTAGCTAGGATTTTCATTGCAAAAAGAAGACTAAACGACTGTTTATCATCTTAGATTGCATTTTAGGAATTGTACATCTACATCACGCGGTGAACCTGAAAGGCAAATTTCTTAAGCAAGATCAACTGTAAAATAAATTTAATGAATCTAAAAACGCTTTGGAACCTAACGCACAACATTTAGAAGTCTAGGCTAGAGACGTATTCCGGCATCGTAAAGCCTGGTAACTGTTGTTTTCATTGATGGTTGGGTGATTCCTCCACTTTGAGACGATAAGTGCTAGTACGGACTTGTGCTCCCACATACCGTCGAGTATATATTGGGAGACCACAATAGGCTTTATCCTTTATCCATAGGAAGCTGTGTCTGCCGCCCTATCGATCGCAATGCACTGAACACAGCATTCGGGAAGATTGACTGCCGTACCGTAAAAAGTATTATGCAGTTTTGCGATTGGTTTGGTAATCCCTCTGTCTAGATTTCCAGAGCAGTCTCTTTCATTCCTTTTCAGACTCCTTAAAGGAAAAGGTCCATCTGAGCACTTGTCACTTCAAGCTCATTAAAAATCGAAGGCGACTAGAGTCATCTTTTGTTTTTTCTCGACTCTTAAAAATTGAAGAAACAAGTTGTGTCAAAGCGTCCAAAATTTATTTTAATCGGAATAAATATCACCTTTCCTACGTTGGTCTTAGGTTGAGAAAAATGGAACCCACCAACCAAGGAGTTTCCCTTAGAGGAAATCCTAGTCCCTTCTCCTCCTGGGGAGATGTTGGTGCGCCCCATATGGCCACATTGTCGCTTCCAGGATTGACAATCGGCTTGCCCGTATGGCTCTTCTCAACTTCCGTCGTTCAGAACACCGTGATTCCTGAACAATCAAGTCAGCAACTAAACAATACCATAGTTAACCCCCAACCTTCTACTTTGTCCAATTCTTCCTCTCCTCCTTCCTCTTCGCTTGATGAAGCTGGTAAAGCCAAAAATCAAGTAACCGAGAAGAAGAAGGAGAAGAAGAAGAAAGAGAAGAAGAAGAAGGAGCCAAAGGCGAAAAGGGGCAACCAAGCATCGTCTAGCGAAAATCCACACACTGCACCATCCAGGCCTAAATCGCCATGTGTCATTTGCAAAGGAGACCACTATCATCGAGATTGTCCTTGCATCCCTCGGATCTTAAGGGACTGGTCTCCTCGTTTGCACAATCTGGTGTCATCAACCTCTGATGATCATGTTGAAAATACACCATCAACTAGTGAAAGTGAAGCCCCTGGACAAAAAGGAAAATGTAAATTTCCTTGTAAACTGTGTGAAGGCGATCACGTCGTCCACCGTTGTCCCTTCTTAGACGAGGCTAAAAGAGTTTTGGACGACCGTCCGGTTTCACCGTTACGGCTTCCTCCTGGATATAAGAAGCTCTTGCCGAGTCCGTCACTAGTTGAAAATCCGGCTGACACGCCCTTATGGTCAGCCGAAGCATCTATCATTGAAGATAAACCATCCGAATCCACACCAGACGAAAGTCAAAAGGTCAGGGCAGCAGTTGACCCGGTCTTTCCTTCAGAGGATCCATCTTCAAATGATACAGTCACCAAAGAGAACAAGAACGACACCATTCAAATTCTCTTCATAAGCACAGACTCCGATGAACATGAGGGCAGTCTACTCATTCCTTTACCGCAGGAAGGAAGTTCGTCAGAGTCATACCCGGTCGTCTATTCGGTCCCACCTCCAAGCAACCTGGTTGTTTCCTTCGATTGGAATCTACTAGGCAGACCCCATTTACCGCCTAGTGTACCATTTTGAATCATTGCTCAAATTTATAGAATGGTCATGGCCGGTACCATCATAGATGAAGGGGCTTCTATGAGTATCCTTTCCTCAACTGCTTGGAAAGCGCTTGGTTCGCCAACGCTTTTCCCTGAGATGAGAAATCTAACAGGCTTTGACAAAGGAACCAGTCGACCGTTAGGGATCCTTCCCAATATGTCGATAACATTAAGAAGGAAAACCATTCACATGAACGTAATGGTAGTCCAAGGACCCCTGGATTATAATCTACTCCTTGGATGAGACTATATTTATTGCATGGGAGCCATTGTCTCCTCACTCTTTAGAGTAATGTGTTTTCCGCATGAAGGAAGAGTGGTCAAGCTCGTAGACCAGCTTTCATTTCCTAGTTCACACATAGCAAATAGTCATACACCAACCCTGAATGGTCTTTTCATGCAAGGAATGTCTCATCAATCCCCAGTCCGTCCTCCTGATGAGCGCGAGTGATTTGGAGGATATGACTGAAACCCAGGGGGCATGCACCCTGGCCTGTTTTGACAGGAAAACCTTGGGTATAGGGTAGGTTTCCGCAGAGGATATATGACTGGCTGACACACCCGTCCATTTTGGAAAATGGGATTAGACCGGAATAAGATACCTCTGTTAAGGTAGGCCTTTCCTGATAGAACAAATGTTTTGTCTACAAATTGAGGGGTAACCTGGAAAAGGTAGGCCTTTCCCAATAAAACAAATGTTTTGTCTGCAAATTGAGGGGTAACCTGGAAACTCTACTTCGCTATACCTAGGGGCATGCAAACCTTTTGGCGTGCAAGCGAAGAGCGACCATTTATTTTTTAAATTTATAGGTCCTCTAACCCTTTAAACTTGTAGGATTGGTCGTTTCCTAACTTGCATAAAGAAAGGATGCGGGGCAAAGCTTTGAAAAATGTCATTTTTATATGAGACATCCTTATTATATGACTGGAATATCCAGCAGTTTTAACGTGGATTTCAAGCTCGTTAAAAAATAAACATAAGCAATGAGAAAATGTTCCCCCAGAGTTTAAGCTCATTAAAAAATGAACCATTTTCCAGTAAATAACCATTGTGAATGTATTACCATCAGCCTCTAAAGCCTTGGTCGTGTTCTCATCATCACCTCCACTTTGTTTTGGCCGATCATTCACCTCCATTTGATTGTTTACCCCTTTTTGAGGAACAGTTGTGAAGAGTGATCCTGTTAGCCATCCTTGTGACACTGCCGTGATTGGAAAATTCCAAACCTTACCTGGAATCAGCTGCTACCCGAATTCATCACTCATTCCTCAAAAAACGAGTCTCCTTTAAGCTATTTTCAACTGAATCGTAAAATATGAAAAGATTGCCGAGCCATTGGCCTCTCCAGCTCGTTAAAGGGACCGGAAGTGCTATCCCTCCTTTAGATTTTAATCTTTTTGGACTTGAGGGATTATTACAAAAAAAGATCAAGCGCTTGTTTTGTTCGGCTCATTAAAAGTACCGAAAATTCATCCCTTTTGTATTGTTTTATACTTTTTCGGACTCAAGGGATTATATGACGAAAAAGGATTAGTGGAGTTTTCTTTACGTCCCTTTTTCAGACTCTCTAAAATTGAAAAGGACCAAGTTATCCTTATCGTTAAACTCGTTAAAACCAAATAGCGACAAACTTGTCCATAACAGACAAGAACGAGATTCACTATCGCTAGGCTCGTTAAAACATAGCGATGGGTTTGCCTGAAGGGCAAATTATAGAACAAGCATATGTTATCCTCCTCAAGCTTGACAAAAATAAAGAGGTACTGGTCAGCAATGACTGGGGAAAAATTGGGAAGAAAACTTGAAGAAACTTTATTGGTAGCAAGTCGCTCTTGAACATGACACTTTCACTCCACATCCAAGTCGGGTTGGGTTGTTCCATTCATTGGTCACATCACCATGGTTCCATCACACCATCCATATTTGGGGTTAATGCTACCAATCCATCATGTTAGTGTCGCCGATATGTTCAAGAGAAGTCGCTCAGAGAATTCACCTGTGTCTCACCCACTGCAATACATTCACGCTCCATTCTTTCATGACCGCCACCCTGAGCCTTATATCACCAGATCGTTTTCACCTCCATTAAAATCATTTGCTCCATTCTGTGTCATTGATGTGGGATTCACTAAGGCCCTCCTATGACAGATCGCTTCTTTTCGACACCAGCTCATTATCCAAGAAGTCGATCTAGGAACAACCCTTTCTGTATTTTGAAGCTTGCATGCCTCAATGGTAAGTTTCTCACTTTCGGCGACAGGTTTACATCAATGGCCTTCGACCGAAAGATTTTGCGTGGTGTTCGACGCCAAGTCCCTTATTCACACCACGTGAATTGTACTGTAGTACCTTGAGGGTTATCATCATTATCGGTGATTCCTCTCGTGCCTGTTAACAGCTTACATCATTGGCTGGTAATCAGGCAATGTCTTTCCATGTTCGACTCCAGAACATCTCTCACATGGATCGACTTGTACTTTGAGTGAAGGTCGAATGAGATTGAAGACCCCAGATCTAGTTTCATCCATCCGGGATGCGATATATATTCAGGAAAATAAAGACATCGAATGTACATCATTACTGCACAAATAATCATCCAACCTAAGGGATGATGGCTCTACCAGAATCATCAGTCTACACTCAAACGATTGTCTGTCTTATGTACATGAAAATGAATTTATAAAACTAAGCATGGGAATGCCCACCTCAGCTAGATTATGAAAATATTATGAAGATAATGTATTGTATTGTATCTTATTACAGGTCGCCTTCCGGTTTGAAAGAACTTCAGATCCTCATGATAAAGCATTTCACCCGACATCAACAAATTAACGACCTCATGCTTTAGGGGGCAACTGTTATAGGCATTTTTGGGCAATGCAACCCCAATCATAAATGTCCTTAAACCAAGGGATCTTAAGTCCCTAAAAGTGTTGTTCCGACCCCTAAAAGAACAAGGTCAATTGATTACATCTTCTCCCAGAAGTTCTCCATGAAAAACTGCTCAGAACTGGTCAAAACCGAACCATCTCACCTTCTCCATGGTTAAAGTGCACTGCATCCCACCTAAATACTCACAGTAGGTGCGATGCATCTTGGAAAGCCCTTCTATGGGGTGCGATGGGCGAGATTGGACAAATGGCAGGGTCAATATGCAAGGTGGAGGAGCAAGGAATTTTCTAGAAACTTCTCCTGTGACACTTGCCTCTCTGCATTCGCCCAGGGATGAGTAAGAGATCATCAATATCCAAGTGGATTCAAGAACTATCAAAGAGAGGACACTAATCAAATCTCAAAAGCTGACTCACCCTCCTTGCAAACATCTATATATGGATCCCTCATCCCAGAGATCCAGAGGCTAGAATTTTGTATCTTGTAAGGAAGTGCTGCTGGTTTCTTGGTGCAACATCATAGTGTTGGGTGATCTAAGCTTTTCATGAGGTGAAGAAGGGCTTTCTTGCTGAGAGGATGATGCTGGGTCAGAACAATTGGTTGTAATCCTCTTTGATCTTTCTTGATTATCAATAAAGCTATTCAAGTTTTCCTCCACATTCTTGTATGATTGATGATTTATGCATTTGTGTGGTCAATATATATCTGGTCCTATATTGTTTATGATAATAGATCTCTGTTCTTGGATAGTGTTATGCTGCTTTGATTCTACAAGTGCTCTTTGAAGCTGGGTATACGAGGAAGCGAGTGGCAAAGATCTACTAGAAGGGAGAGGAATCAAATAAGGAACCAAGCGCAATACAGAGGTTGGTCTCCTTTATTCCCCTTTTATCTATTTCTCATAAAGGAAAACGAAAGTAGTTTTAGTTTGTTTGTTTCTAAGGTAGCTACCAGCCTTAGTGGGACTAGCAGCTCTGCATAGACACTAGTTTTCCTGATAACAACATAGCCAGAAGCTAGAGGGACAGATTAAGTGACAGAGGAATGATTATACATGGAGAAACAGACAGGAAGCCGCAAATCCGGAAGAATGCCTAAAAGAAGCCAGAGAGCACGATTGAGGGGCAGCGCAGGCAGCTGAGGGAGTTTTTAGAGTCACTTGGAGGTCAAGTGAAAAACCAGAGAGCTGAAAGTTGCTGAGATAGTCACTTGGAGGTTGAGCGAACCACTGATAGATCACAGAGCCAAGAGCCGAGAACCAAGAGCCAGAGTGTTATCAGGAAATCTAGTGTCCATTCAGAGCTACTAGTCCCACTAAGATGGGTAGCTATCTTAGAAACAAACAAACTAAAGTTACTTATGTTTTCCTTTATGAGAAGTAGATGAGAGAGAAGCAGAGAGTACCAACCTTAGTCTTTCGCTTGGCTCCTTGCTTGTTTCCTCTCCCCTTTGACAGATCTTTTCCGCTCCTTCCTCACTTGTCCCGCTTCAAGAACACCTGTAGAGTCAAAGCAGCATAATACTATCAAATCATAGAGATCTATAATCATAAGCAATATAGGACCAGATATATATTGACCACACAAATGCATATATCAACTCAGACATACAAGAATGTGGAGGAAAACTCAAATAGCTTTATTGATAGAAAGAGTAGAAGAGAGGATTACAACACATTGATCAGACCCAGCGTCATCCTCCCAGCATGAAAGCCCTTCTTCACTTCATGAAAAGCTTAGATCACCCAACACTATGATATTCTACATAGAAAACAACAGCACTTCCTTACAAAATACAAGATTACAGCCTTTGGATCTCTGGGATGAGGGATCCATATATAGATGTTTGCAGGTGAGTGAATCAGTTTCTGGGATTTTGATTAGTGTCCTCTCTCTGATAGTTCTTGGTTCCACTTGGAGATTCATGATCTCTTACTCATCCCTGGGAGAATTCAGAGAGGCAAGTGTCAAATGGGCAGTTTCTAGAAGATTCTCTGGGTTTCCACGTAGCCAACTGCTTCTGTCATTTGTCTGCTCTCACTCATCGCACCCCACAGAAGGGATTTTTAGTAAGAATCACACTTTTTGCATGTGGGAGGTGAGATGCATCGCACCCTTAGCATTGAGCAGTCTGTATGGTCCAGTTTTGATCAGTTCTGAGCAGTTTTTCATGGAGAACTTCTGGGAGATGATGTAACTAGCTAACCTTGCTCCTTTAGGGTATGAAACAAAAATTTTAGGGACTTAGAAGCCCCTGATTTATGGACATATGTGATTGGGGTTGTAGTGCCAAAATATGTCTATAACAATTACCCCCTAAAGCATGAGGTCGTAAATCTTTTTGATGTCGGGTGAAATGCTTTATCATGAAGATCCGAGGTTTTTCGAACTGGAAGGTGACCTGTAATAAGATACAATACAATACATTATCTTCATAATATTTTCATGATCTAGCTGAGGCAGGCATTCCCATGCTCAGCTTTATAAATTCATTCTCATGTACATAGGACAGACAACCGTCTGTGTGGCAGACTGATGATTCTAGTAGAGCCATCATCCTTTGGCTTGGATGATTATCTATGCAGCAATGATGTACATTTGATGTCTTTATTTTCCTGAATATATCGCAGCCCGGATGGATGAAACTAGATCCGGGGTCTTCAAAACTCGTTCAATCTTCGCCCGAAGTACAAGTCGATCCATGTGAAAAGATGTTCTGGAGTCGAACATGGAAAGACATCGCCTGATTACCAACCAATGATGTAAGTTGTTAACAGGCACGAGAGGAATCACCGATAATGATGATGACCCTCAAGGTACGACAGTACAATTCACGTGGTGTGAAAATGGGACTTGGCGTCAAACACCACGCAAAATCTTTCGGTTGAAGGCCATTGATGTAAACATGTCGCTGGAAGTGAGAAACTTTCCATTGAGGCATGCAAGCTTCAAAGTACTGAAAGGGTTGTTCCTAGGTCAACTTCTTGGATAATGAGCTGATGTCGACAAGAAGTGACCTGTCATAGGAGGGCATTAATGAATCCCACATCTACGACATGGAATGGAGCAAATGATTTTGTGGAGGTGAAAATGATCTGATGATACAAGGTTTAGGGTGGCGGTCATGAAAGAATGAAGCGTGAAGGTATTGCAGTGGATGAGACACAAGCTGGGTTGGTGAATTCTCTGAGCAACTTCTCTTGAACATATCGGCGACACTGAAATGGATTGGTAGCGTTAACCCCAAAAAATGGATGGTACGGTGGACCAATGGTAATATGACCGGTGAACGAAATAACCCAACCCGACTCAATCATGGTGATGGAGTGAAAGTGTCATGTTCAATAGCGACTTGCTACCAATAAAGTTTCTTCAAGTTTTCTTCCCAATTTTTCCCCAGTCATTGCTGACCAGTACCTCTTCATTTTGGTCAAGCTTGAGGAGGATAACATATTCTTGTTCTATAATTTGCCCTTCGGGCAAACCCGTCGCTATGTTTTAATGAGCATAGCGACAGTGAAACTCGCTCTTGTCTGCATAGACAAGTTTGTCGCTATTGTTTTAACGAGTTTAACGACAAAGATAACTCGGTCCTTTTCAATTTTAGAGAGTCTAAAAAGAGACGGAAAAGAAACTCTAGTAATCCTTTTTCATCATATAATCCCTTAATTCCGAAAACGTATAAAATAATACGAAAGGGATGAATTTTCGATAGTTTTAACAAGCCGAACAAGACAAGCGCTCGATCTTTTTGTGTAATGATCCCTCAGGTCCAAGAAGATTAAAATCCAGAGGAGGGATAGCACTTCCGATCACTTTAACGAGCTAGAGAGGCCAATTGCTCGGCAATCTTTTCATATTTTACGAGTCAAATGAAAAGAGCTTAAAGAACGCTTGTTTTTTGAGGAACAAGTGATATTTTCGGGTAGCAGCTGGTTCCAGGTAAGGTCTAGAACTTTCCAATCATGGCAGTGTAAAGAAGATGGGTAACATAATCACTCGTCGCAGTTGTTCCTCAAAAGGGGTAAACAATCAAATGGAGGCGTATGATCGGCTAAAAAAGAGTGGAGGTGATGGTAAGAACACGACCAAGGCTCAAAGGCTGATGATTGCGATCACAATGGTTATTTACCGAAGGTGGGTTCATTTTTTAATGAGCTTAAACTTTGGTGGAACATATGCTCATTGCTAGGTTTATTTTTTAACAAGCTTGAACTTCGTGTAAAACTGCTCGTGATAAGTTCGCATGCCCCCAGCATAATGACGCAAATCGAGGTGCATGCCCCCCAAGCTTCATTGCATTCAATGCGGCAGTTGGAATGAAGGTTTACCTTCGAGATCTTTGAAAGACTCGACCTGGATTTTACAAGATCGTAATTAAAGACTCAATTTGGAAAGGGAGTTGTTTCATTTTTTTTTAATGAGGTTGACACAGTAAAAGAACTATCCTCATAACCCTTGTTTCATTTTGTAACGAGGTCGACACAAGATAAGAACCATCCTCAGAATCCACTGTATTTACAGTATTTGATAGAAAATCAAAAACTGAAGGATGATTAAGGTCACTGGAATAATCTTCGTGGTAGTCCGGAAGATGGGAACGATGGTGGTAATCTTCTCATGGTGCCTCTCCTATCATCATTGACTAAACAATTCCTTCGTCTGCAGAATATACATGCGACCAAGGATCTGAAGAGGTACCATATTCGTTAGACCTATCTATCCAAACACTCAATGAGCGTTGATTTGGATTTGCCCCCCAGGCCAAGAAAATTGATTGCTACAATATTTCTATTGGGCTTGGGGGCAATACCTGGCAATGATCCATGCTGACAAAATGTTCGGGAATCTTATGAATCTTTTAGATATAGAAGATATCATATTACAGGTTTCCACCATGGCCACTTCCGCCAGATTACTCGGAGGTGGTAGGGAAAAAGTACCCATTAAAGTAGGGTCTTTTAGGAGGCCTACTCCGATATTTTGAAGCGATTGAGAGCTTCCATGGATCATCGGGATGCTTCCTGTAACTTGTGAACTGTTGGGGAGAAAGGTTTGTTGGTCGACGATTGTAATTCCTCCTTGAAAAGGAAATGCAATCTTTCTAAAGTATGTTGACACAAGAGCAGCCATAGCATAAATCCAGGACCTTCCCAGTAGGATGTTGTAATCAAGGTTTCCATCGATAACTTCGACATCAATTTTTGCTATTTTCCCCCCCAGTTCAACTTGCAAGTTACTCAAAATCCCGTACGGGGTGTATGTTCATCCATCGAATGCTTTTAATGTTGTTGACGATCGCGACAAGGGTGGTGAGCCTAAAGTTTTCCAGCAACTCATTGACATAATGCATGTAGATGCCCCCTCATCAATAATTGTTCGATGAACAGTTTTGTTGAGGGATTTCACTTGGATGAGGAAAGCGAGTTGAGCCGGTAACTGAGGTTTGTATCCTTTATGATTAAAGGCCACAAGATTGGAATCCGTTGGGTCAATCCCACCTATTGCTGATAATAGAGCCTGCTTTTGGGAGGGGCAATTTTGCAATACTTCAAGTGTCGACATTGCGGACGGTGATTGGGCCAGGTCCTCTACTATATTATAATTATGTGCTGCTCTGGCATGAGGATTAAATGTCAATTTGTGTACTACTCCCTTTGGCAGCTTTGTCGTTAGCTCAGGAATGATGGGTGGCACAACTTCGGTCGAAATTTTTGTCGAACTACTAGGTTGATCAGTAGCCTTGTTGTTCGACAGCTATGGATTCCCACAATCTTTATTCCTTGTCGATATCAAAGCATCATTTTGTTGTTTTGAAATGGACAACATGAGCACTTGGGATGGGGAAGCATTGCCACTAGCAACCAAATTGGTTCCTGGGTTTGGAAACGGATCAGTCAATACTGCCGAGGTTTTAGAATTCTTAAATAACTTCTTAAGCTCAGCTTTATGTGGACAATCTTTCGTCCAATGATCCTCATTGCATATCTGACACCCCGAAGGGGGTTTCCTTTGCCCATAAGGGTTTGCAAAAGATTTTTCGGGAGATGAATCATCCTACTCCTTCTTTTTCCCTTTCTTTTTCTTCATGCCTCCTAGTTGCTTCGGTTCTTTGCCTTTGTCGGTCGCCACGACATTAACCTCCGAGGCGAGAAGTTCCTCATTTGCATTTTGACTAGAAACCGTACAGGCTTTCTTCGATGTAGCCTTTGCAGTTTTCGTGCTAGTCGTACCTATCACGCCATCGCCCGCATGAGAGTCTTTGTTAGATTTAGGAGGAGGAGGAACGGAAAACTCTAGTCTAGGAGCATCAAGGATTTTGTCGTAGAGCGTGCCAGACTGAGTATAGATCAAGTCTAGATATTGCGCATGAGCAATGACTTGCTCTTCAGTGACGACCCCTCCCTTTGCCACATCTTTTGTAATAGAAGGTAACAATGACTTAATAAACCATTTAGCTAGCAGCTGATCAAGAACATATGTTTTTACCATTCTACGACGATGTCGCCACTCATGAATATGATCAGATATGTGAGTGGCTGTCGTTTGCTTGAAATTGGTAAGAAGCTCCGTTCCTATTTCGTACCTTATTGGTAACTGAAAATGGGTTAAAAAGGTTGTGGCAAGGGCACTGAAGTTATCGAATGAAGCTCTAGGCAATTCGATGTACCATTTTGCTGCCGGACCAGTTAACATTCACTGAAAAAGGCGAAGCCTAATCGAATCATCATTGAGAGTGTTGGACGAACACCATAGATGAAAGGTCATCACATGATTCGATGGGTCTTCACCCGGATTTCCATTAAATTTAGGAATATCTGACGGAAGTTTATGAGGAATCGCCGACCACCAAGGGGCATAAGCAATTAGATCATTTGTTAGCCGATTTAGATCCGGCAACTCTAAAGTCGCCACGAAGGGCAAATGTTGATTCAAGTTAGGGGAAGCATACCTAGGATAAGATGGGATTGCCTGAGCAGTGGGTCTTTGTATACCAACATAATGTATTTGATGTTGATAACTTTGGTAAGGTTGATGGGCATAACCATTATGATATGATTGATGTTGACCGTTTTGAATATACGACTGCCCATTACCTACAAAGCTTTGTTGCTCAGGTCCTCGGTAAGCTTGTTGGAATTGCGGTTGTTGATAATGTACCAGCCATGGTTGTGAAGCCATTTGTTGTTGTCCAATACTGGCTGTCTGTCCAAGATGAGGGGTAATAGTACCTGTTTGAGCCTGGGTCGCTCCAGTTGAGAAGCCACTAGTCAGTGATTGTGGTTGTTTCGTGGAGACAAGAGGTTGTTGTATTACGACCTGAGAAACTTGAGGTCGGCATACAACAGGCAACACTTATAATTGCGACACCATCACAATAGCCAGTGTAGTGGGGATATTCGACACAGGTATACTTGGTTGCATTGAGTATACAACTCTTGGTTGTTGAGGCAGTATTGGCACCCAACCACTAGATGTAATTCCAACATGACCCGAATTCTATTATGAACTCACATATGGTTGTTCTCCCGGAGGGAACAATGAAAGGGCATATTGCCCCCCATATGGCAACAATCCAGTGTTCAAAGGTAAGACTGGACTGCCCAAATTGATACTGTTGTGAAGGATCAATTTGTTGAGACTCAACATAAGAGATTCTAGATATTATTCCGGACAAACAAACCGGAACAGACCATACTGTCGAAACAGTCCCTGGGTGGACTCCATCTAGTGGTTGAGAGCTAGTTGGGACGGATGTACACCAGCAAACATTGTTGGAGTAGCAGCAGGAGGTTCTGCTACTACTGTGTCAAATGGCACAGTCCTAGATGTCGACGGTTGTTCAGACATATCGAGTCTATCCAAAAGATTTCCTAGCGATTCTACAGGAACTTGCGATGAAGGGATACTAACTTCTGACGTAGAAGGATATAGGGTGATCCCAATTCCAAAATGCAATGGAGTACTGGATGGAAGATCTTCCACAATCTCTTCTATAGCAATCAATCCAGGTGGGAGAGGTAGACCGTCAGGTCTGTAAAATATTTCTGGTGCCAAAGAAGGTGTAGACTCTACAACAACAGATGCTGGAGGGGTAACACCTTCCGAATCAGCCCTAGATGGAGCCGGTTCAGGAATAGAAGTGTTTACCATTACACTAGGATCAGTTCTAATGTCCTCTTGTGACTGCGGAACTTCTTCTATAGAGGCAGGGATACCATAAATGGTTGGAGTAACTGGAGTCTCTGAGGATGTTGGAACACAAGTTCCAAGCAAACCAGGGGACTTTGACCCAATTAAACGAGTTCGCTTGGCCCAGAATAGTTTCGTTTCCAAAGTCAAAGACGATTCACTCGTTAGTCTCCGCGAATGACGGGGTTTCGATTGACTTTCTTCCACGATTGCGGATTACTTGATCAACTCAAAATAAAAGGGGAATATGTGATTCCGAATTAAATGAATTTTAGACGCTTTGACACAACTTGCTTTTTCAATTTTTAAGAGTTGAGAAAAAGTTAAAGAGGACTCTAGTCGCCTTCGATTTTTAATGAGCCTGAAGTGACAAGTGCTCAGATGGACCTTTTCTTTTAAGGAGTCTGAAAAGGAACGAAATTGACTAATCTGGAAATCTAGATAGAGGGATTACCAAACCAATCGCAAAACTGCAGAATACTTTTTATGATACGACATTCAATCTTCCTGAATGTTGTGTTCAGTGCATTGCGATTGATAGGGTGGCAGACACGGCTTCCTAGGGATAAAGGATATAGCCTATTATGGTCTCCCAATATATACTCGACGGTACGTGGGAGCACAAGTCCGTACTGGCACTTGTCGTCTCAAAGAGGAGGAATCACCCAACCTACGATGAAAGCGATAGTGACCAGACTTTATGACGCCGGAATACGTCTCTAGCCTAGACTTCTAGATGTTGTGCGTTAGGTTCCAAAGCGTTTTTATGTTCATTGAATTTATTTTACAGTTGATCTTTCTTAAGAAGTTTGCCTTTAAGGTTCACCGCATGATGTAGATATACAATTCCTAAATATGCAATCTAAGATGATAAACAGTCGTTTACTCTTCTTTTTGTAATCAAAATCCTAGCTACTAAGGAAAGAGAAGCGAAATTCTTTCAACATAGAGCAGAGAGCACACACTAGATGCACTGTCCTAAATCAAACTCAACAAGTAGTCTAAATGCAAATGCACATGCATGTATTTGTTTTCCGCTTTCTTAATGTGTGAATGACAAAAAGAATGCTAAGTACAAATCTGAATTATCTTTTCTTTCAAAGTGACAGTACTAACAATTTTCTCTTCAAAAGACGAAAGGAAGACAAGGATGACACTTTGCGATTCTGAATTGAAAATTGCTTTCGACACTTGAAATACTATTAATTCAAATCAAATACAAGAGTAACAATGTAATCGACCATCAAGAAGAGTAGGATTCTTTTCTTTGACTGAAAACGACACTTGCGACACTTTCAAATCAAAAGACGACAGTTCGATTAAGCTACTTCTTTGTAAAGGAGAACTGTAAATGGCGAAAAATACATAAAAACATTCACAATTCCTCGTACAATGGAGGTTGAATAATGAAAAAGAAGGGAGTTTCAACAGTGGTATACTGATCACAAACAGTAAAACTCCTGAATAAACCTGAAGAGAGTGAAGAAAAAACCAAAATCTAGAGGCAGAAACAGTCTTATCTGATCATCGCACCTGTAACACAGGGAAACAGGGATGCATCTCGCCTACTGCACATGGGAGGTACAATGCATCCAGACTGTCAAAAGGAGACAGTGCGATGGTCCGGGGACGAGACTTTAACTTGGCTTTTGGTCACAGTTTGTAGCTTAGTTCAGGGATTTAGGCTGAGTTAATGATAGTCAGTAAATACAAATCATAGGGGCTGATCTAATGACGTTACTTGAGCCACCACCAGGGCAATTAGGATGTTTGCAAATCAATTGTTCAGTTTATAAACAAAACCCGGAGATGGATTGAAGCAGCATTGGTCTACTTTGCACTTGCATAGCAAATGCAGTTCGAAGGCTAGCTGGCTTAAATTCAAGCTCCATCTGTAGTTTATAAAGCAAACAAATATAAACAAGCAAACAAGCTATTCGTTCCCTAGTGGAGTCGCCATTTTGTTATCGGGAAATCTAGTGTCCATTCAGATCTGCTAGTCCCACTAAGACGGGTAGCTATCTTAGAAACAAACAAACTAAAGTTACTTATGTTTTCCTTTATGAGAAGTAGATGAGAGAGAAGCAGAGAGTACCAACCTCAGTCTTTTGCTTGGCTCCTTGCTTGTTTCCTCTCCCCTTTGACAGATATTTGTTGCTCCTTCCTCGCTTGTCCCGCTTCAAGAACACCTGTAGAGTCAAAGCAGCATGATACTATCAAATCATATAGATCTATAATCATAAGAAATATAGGACCAGATATATATTGACCACACAAATGCATTTATCAACTCAAACATACAAGAATGTGGAGGAAAACTCAAATAGCTTTATTGATAGAAAGAGTAGAAGAGAGGATTATAACCCATTGATCTGACCCAGCATCATCCTCCCATCATGAAAGCCCTTCTTCACCTCATGAAAATCTTAGATCACCCAACACTATGATATTCCACACAGTAACCAACAACACTTCCTTACAAAATACAAGATTCCAGCCTCTGGATCTCTGGGATGAGGGATCCATATATAGATGTTTGCAGGTGGGTGAGTCAGCTTCTGGGATTTTGATTAGTGTCCTCTCTCTGATAGTTCTTGGTTCCACTTGGAGATTCATGATCTCTTACTCATCCCTGGGCGAATTCAGAGAGGCAAGTGTCAAATGGGTAGTTTCTAGAAGATTCTCTGGGTTTACACCTAGTCAACTGCTTCTGCCATTTGTCTGCTCTCGCTCATCGCACCCCACAGAAGGGCTTTTCAGTATGCATCACACTTTTTGCATGTGGGAGGTGAGATGCATCGCACCATTAGCACTGAGCAGTCTGTATGGTCCAGTTTTGACCAGTTCTGAGTAGTTTTTCATGGAGAACTTCTAGGAGATGAGGTAATCAGCTAACCTTGCTCCTTCAGGGTATGAAACAACACTTTTAGTGACTTAGAAGCCCTTGGTTTATGGACGTATGTGATTGGGGTTGCAGTTCCCAAATATGTATATAACACAAATCCAAGAGCCAAAGCCAGAGCCGAGAGCCAAAGCCAAAGCCAGAGCCAGAGCCAAAAAACCGGAGAGCTTCAGAGCCAGGGATAAGATGGTGTTCTAAGCCCATTGTGTTCTGTGTAAAACCAGTGGAGTTGAGCGTGGAGCTTGTAAAAGGACTTATGCCATGATCCCAAAGAGCCTAGTCGAGTTGACCAGAGCTCAAGGAGACATAACACAAGAGTTTTGGGTGAAATCCAAATTAATATTGTTGTTATGTGTGTTTGTTTTTTTGCTACATTATTTAATGTCACATGTATTTAAAATCAGCATAAGTAAAAGAACTCAAAGTACATAAACAGTTCAAAAACAAACATAAGCATACACCTATTTTTCAAGCATTATTAATTCCACAATTGGTTAATCATAATATCTTGGGACTATTTAAGCTTTGGAAGTGGGAGAGGTTCTTGTAAGCTTGATAAGAAGCCTTTAGTGCCCCATTTTCAGACCAAGTAATCTCGTTGTAGCCGCTTGATCTTGCTCTTCTTTGTTTTATATTTGCTTCCTCTTGCTTCCTTGTCTTCTTCCTTTCTCCAATGCTAAAGTGCTCCAAGAATACTCTAAGTGTCCAAGAGTATGAGAGAGATACAGAGAATAAAGAGAGAGCTCCAAAACTGAACTGACAAAAAAGGTTGTGACTTGATCCTCAGAAGCCTTTTTATCATCGATGCCTCTATTTTATTCATTTTTCATTATTTTCCTTCATTTTCCTCGTCACATGAAATTTGTAACCCTTCACCTTCATTTTCTCCTAATTTCCATTATTTTCATAAATAAAATTCCAATTAATGTCACTTTGCTTTTCCAAATCCTTTGCTATTTCCTTTGCCAACTTCCGTAGCTATAATAAACCAAATGAACACCCACACTAAGATGTATTTCCCAACATTCGGTTTGGAATAAGTGTCCCATGACCTTGGTTATTATTTTTCCTTTATTACTCTATTAAGTGGATTTTCTAACCAAGGATGTTACAGAACCCTCCCCCTTGGGGGAACACCGTCATCGGTGTTCAATGACAACTACAACCAACAAAACCATTGAAAATAAAAACATACTACCCATGGAGCTCTATAACTTAGCTTGATGTAGTATTTATAATGATCAACCTGCTGAGAATCAAACCAAGATGACAAACATAACAACATGACAACCATAAAAACATGACACCCATACCACTTATTGGAGCTTTATAACACAATTCATGGTGATATATATATATAGATATATATATATATATATATATATATATATATATATATATATATATATATATATATATATATATATATATATATATATGCCAAAAGGCATCTCCTCAACTAGCGAATAGAAAAGGATACATAGGCCACATCCAATCAACCATCTCCCATGTAGCTTCATCGGGCCCAAAGTGCTTCCACTACACTTTAACTTGCTCGATTGCTCAGTTCTGAAGCATGATAATACTTCTCTACAAAATACACTGAGGTTCCGGTTGGAATTATCCTTATGGCTTCACCTGCAATACAGACTAGTCCATCACATGATCAACATCTTTAACATAATTCTTAAGCAATGACACATGGAAAACATCATGAAATTTCATTGTCGGAGGCAGTGCAAGTCGATAGGCTACTGGTCCAATCCTCTCAAGAATCTTGAAAGGTCCACAATATCGAGGTACTAACTTGGCACATGATCAAATCCTCAAGGAGATCTTCTTGGGTTTGATGCGCAAGTACATCTGTTCCCCAACCTAAAACCTTAAACATCCTATTTTGATCTGCATAATTTTTTTGTCTGTCCTATGCTGCCTTCAGGGTCTTCTTGATTACTTGCATTTCCTATTTCATCTCTTCCAACATGTCTGATCCTATTAATACCATGTTCACTGGATCACTCCAACTGATGGGATAATTACAACTCCACCCATAGAGTGCATCAAACAAACTAATCCTTAGTGACTCCTGATACACATTGTTATACAAAAACTCAACTATTGGAAGATACTCTTCCCATTTTCATTGTTGATGCATGACGTACATTCTCAACGTGACCTCCAGAATTTTGTTGACCCTCTTTGTCTATCCATTTTCCTGTCGATGATAAGCTATGTTGAAGGCCAACTTTGTACCCAAACCTTCAAAAAACTATTTCCAGAACCTAGAACTGAACTTTAGCATCCCTATCTGACACAATTTTCTTCGGAACACCATGCAGCCTCACTACATCTATGATGAAGACTTGTGCTACATCATGTTGGATGTGTGTTATATTCTTTCCACGACATGTTGGCGAACCTACCTATGGTTTTGTGCATTGGTTTTGCACATGATTTTCGGCATGATGGTTTTCTGCCCATGGTATTTTGTAGATATGGTTAAGGGAAATATGGTTATGTTCTAATCTAGGGTTAATGGATTGGGGTTTATGAATGATTTGGCATGTATATATACGTATTGTAACATTGAAAGGAACATAACAAAAAATCAATCTGGTAGTCCCGGTTTTGGGATCCAAGGGAAAATCTCTGTGTATTTGTTTTGTGTTTCTCACCATTGTATATTTTCTGTTTTTAAGAATTTGTTTGCAATTAATTTATGTACAGGGTTAAAACCTACATTTGGTATCAAAATTGTTTCATCTTTAAGGGGACACATTTTTTGCTGAGGGGTTTTGTTCGAGCCTGTGATAGGCCCTGTTCAGTGGAAGATCTACGAGATCAATTCTTGCGGTGAAAGAAGATGGCGGGCAGTGGAAAGATAGAGATCAAGAAATTTAATGGTCAGAGTTTTGAGTTGTGGAAGCTCAAGATGAAGGATCTACTGCTGGATAAAAAAAAAAAAAGTGGATCACAGTAGATCCAGGTACTAAACCAATGACAATGTCAACAAAAGACTGGCGAAGTTGGATCAAAAAGCAAAGAGCACAATACGGTTGTGTATCTCAGGTTTAGTATTGTTGAATGTATCAGGGGAAGCTACGAAGATGGATTTGTGGGTAAAATTAGGGACTTTGTACCAATCTAAGTCTTTGGTGAACAAATTGTTCCTGCTGAAAAAGTTGTATAACCAGAGGATGAGGGATGGAGAATCGATGACAGAGCATCTAAACGCCTTTAATATTGGGGTAAGTTAGTTGTTATCTATTGATTTAAAAATTTCAGACGAAGATAAGTGCATCAATTTGTTGTGTTCTCTACCAAATTTATGGGATAGTCTAGTTACTACAATAGGCAGTAATACAACTACCTTGAAGTTTGATGAAATACAACTACCATAGGTAGCAATAAAACTACCATGAAGTTTGATGGGCACTACAAAAATGATTGTAGATCTAAATCTCCTGAGAAAGGAAAGGGATCTGATGATGCTCCTTCTACAGAGGAGCATAGGTGGGGATGTGTACTTGGATTCTTCTTCAAGAACACATGTAGATCATGAGGCATGGTTGATTGACTCATATGCATCCTTTCACTTCACTCCCCAAAGGGAGTGGTTCTGCAAGTATGAGAAATATGATGGTGGTGATGTCTTCTTAGGGGATGACAGGAAAGCTAGAATCGTCAGATGCGGAATATTCAAGCTAAAGTTGCAAGGTGGAAGGATTCGAACACTTCCAGGTGTTTTGCATATTCCTGCATTGGCCATAAATCTGATTTTTGTAAGCAAGATGGATGATGCAAGTGTAAAAAAAATGTTCAAGAAAGATACCTGCAATATGGTTCGGGGAGCACTGCTATTAATGCGGGGGATTTCGAATTAGAACTCTATACAAGATTCTGGGTAGCATTGTTATTGATGGGTGCAACAATTCTTTGGTTCTTGAAAGTGGAGCAGAAAATCTAGTGGTATCTAGAGAAAATACCATGCTATGGCATCAAAGGCTTGGACATATTGAAGAGAAGGGCCTTCGAACACTTCACGGTAATGGTATGATAGAAGTTATGTCTAATTTCTCTATGGATTTCGCTTTCTGTGAACATTGTGTATATGGGAAGCTGAATAGAGTGAGTTTCCCCTCTAGTGCTAAGAGGGCGAAAGGGATATTTGAGCTTGTGCACAGTGATGTGTTTGGAACCGTGTCGGTTCCATCACTGGGTAAGTCTATGTACTATGTATCATTTATAGATTACTTCTCAAGGAATACATGGATATATTTCCTCAGGAAGAAATCTGAAGTCTTTGACAGGTTTAAAGAATTTAAAGCTCTAGTGGGAAACTAGACAGAGAAGAAGATAAAGGTGTCGAAGACAGATAATGGTGGAGAGTTCTGCAAGAACGAATTTGAAGATTTTTGTAAGAAGTGTGGTACAACATGATAGAAAACTACTCCATACACACCTCATCAAAATGGAGTTGTAGAAAGAATGAACATGACGTTGATGGAAAAGGACAAAATCATGCTCAGTGGTGTCAAATTAGGACAGGAATTCTGGGCAGAGGCAGTGGTGACTACATGTTACCTGGTTAATAGATCACCTTCATCATCATTGGAGGATAAGTCTCCACATGAGGTAAGCACTGTTTAGAAACCCTCTCTTTCACATCTAAGGGTATTTGGTTGTGACGCATATGTCCATGTTCCAAAGGAGAAAAGAACCAAGTTGGATAATAAGTTTGAAAGGTGCATCTTTATTAGGTATAAGGATGGTTTAAAAGGTTATAAGATTTGGAACCTATTGAAGCCCCAAAAATCGGGTCTACAACAAGGGGGATACCCACCCGGTCCGGACCTTGGTTAGAAACTCCTTTTCTATTTGGTATAGTGGGTCTGACTAGGGATATGGGACCAGTTTCCCAATTTATGTGTGTGTGTGTTGAGAATTGATATTTCCTTCCTAATAATTTCTAAGTAAAATGCTTTTATTCTAAATATAATGCAATTGTATTCTAATGAACAGAGATATCTAATTCTAAAACTAACCTGGGATTTAATCTTTCAGTTATACGATCTAAAATAATTTCAAATGGAAATTGGTAATAAAGATCATTCAATTGCTATGAGAAAAGAATTCAATAAAGATAAACCATTTCGTATAAAAAGTTAGATGAAACAATTGTGAAAAACATATCGCATAATAAGTCATTCATATATTAAGCTTAAATGAATAGTTATCACTGTACAGAAGTGCCAAATGATAACTCAAGCATTCAAGCATTCATATATAAATAACTGAACATGAATATCACCTTAACACATAAGCAGAAATCGTTAAGAGATAAAAGTACCATTTATAACTAGTTTTACTCATGAGCTTCAACAATAATGATTTATCTCTTCTTAATCCAACATCTACTAAGACTACAAAAGTGCAATTTCAGTAGTAGATATAAAACGCAGATATCAATAAATCATGTTCCATTCATTCATCAAAACCTCCTCGGAGGGTGCAAAAGTGCATGTTCTGAGGACAAGTTTTTGACAAATTTCAGGACCCTTCTCTAAATGCATGAGAAGGGTTTAAATACTACTAGCTAAATCTAAAAATTGTTTATTACAAAAATTTAGGAAGCGATTTAAATGACCGTCCTCATTTCAGGCAAAAATAAAGCAAAACTAAAACTAAAACTGATAATTAACTATCTATGTATTTGTTCCTTGTAGTCGCAAGCATTCAGCATTTGCTTGAGGAGAGTTGGCTGGCCGACCTCCGACTTTAGTTGTCCTGCGAAAACGGAATCGGAAAGTGCTGGCGCCATCTTCTCGACAGAGTTAATGATACATTTAAGAGTCATGCACTGGCTGTGTGGTTGTACCAAGTACGTCCAGTAAGAATCCCAATTCAACTTGGTTAAACTTTTGATGTACTCTACTCTTTCTTGAGCCTTTTGTCTCCATCTTGTCTGTAGATGCTGTACATTTGGTAAATATTTACATACCACTTGAGGATATCCTTGATAAATACCACTGGTTTTAGAGTTCAGGTTTTGCCTTTCGCCTTTAGCACTTTTTCCTACAATTTTCCGGGCTTACAGGCGACTGAGTGATTAGAGGCTTTCCTTCTCAAGGGGTTTTGCCCGGCGATGCGTAGTGCTAATCACGCATCAGAAACTGCCTCCGTTTCTCGATCCAAGCTTCCCTGGTGCTATTTTCGCCTCTTGTGCACTTTTTGTTAGAGGATATAAACCTTAAATTTTGTGGAAATAACGACTCCGTGAGTTCTTGGTTCTGAGTTTTAAATTGTCTGTCCATTATGTCAGGACAGTCTAGTACCCATTTGACCATGTCCGTGTATGGAAGAATCTTGGGCCTTTTTGCTATCCGGTGCAAGAATGAACATGCTAGTTCTGTAATAGATGCCTCAAATGACCCGCGTGAGTCTGCAATAGCTGAAACTTCCATTACTCTGGGATTTTCTTCCTCGAGTAGGCTATGCATGCTTTCCCAAGTAGTAACACCGGCATCTCTGTTGCAGGTGGTGTCTGTGTACAAGGGCATCATTTCTTTATCTTCAGAACTCAGAGCTTTACCTTTCTTTCCCATAATATTCTGAACACTGCTATGTATATTTCTCTGCTCTTTTATCCTGCAGTTTACAAATGAGGTAAGAGTAATGATAAGAAAAAGGTGATGGGAAAGCCTTAAATGCCGAAAACATATAAAATATATCACCCTACGTGAAATGGCTCTTCGATCAGATCAAAGACATATTTCATTAATGATTACCAACTAACTCAGTAATTAACATTAACGCGCATAACTGGGCATCGGTTTATGGAAAAACTTGTTCGAACAACGAGCTCTGTAGATCTGGAAGGCGATTTTGTGATTTTCTTCGCAATATCGCAAATCGCAATATCGCTAATCCGTTGCATGTGGCAATCATCCATTACAATGTGTTTTCTGCAAAATGCGATTTGCGAGATGCGCCATCGCATATCACGGTTTGAGGCATTTCACCTTAAGTGATATTTGAGGCATGCGATGCGATGAGTGTCTTTTAGTGCATGATTTCGCATTGCGATTTCACAATCTTAGGATTCTGCTTGTAGGAAGGCATCCATTACCTTTTTGCGATGTGATGCTCTTTATTGAGAGAGTGGTTTTATTCGAACCTTATCATAAAACTTAAGTCTTTTTAGATTTTTCGGGTATTCTCCTAAGTTTATGGTAGTAAGTTTTATTCAAAAAGGGAATACAAGCACTAATTTATTTTTTTATTTTTTGGATAAGGGTCCCCACTTATTTAATATTAGTAATAAAACTAAATAAGAAGAGGGGTTCTTGCTGGCCACAACAATTGGCGATTCACTTGGGAGAACCAGTTATCTCTGCTTTTATTTTGAATTTTCTAAAATTCCAAAACAGAAATATTTTCCAGACAATCAAACTTTACTATAGAAAGATAAAGTACATCATGCTTTCAGCTGTCAATGATAGTTTTTTTCTTCTATGTTAACTTTGGTTATTTACTTCCTAGAGCTAGTCATTGTATTTACATCAGTCACTACTTGGTTTATAAAGATAAAAACAAAGCCTTCTCTGTAAATCAGTTTTCAATATGCTCATTTGTCATAGGTAGAGCCTCTGCTGACAACAGGGGTTTATAGCCCCGAAAAGGTTACCTGTTACCTAGCAATGATCTTGTATCCTACTTGGAGAAATATACGATTTTCAAAGGGAAATCCATATCCACACTTATTGCTTTTATTTTCTTTTAATCCTTAAAGAACAATGCCTTGGTTTGGTAGCCAAATTATGACAGTGCCACTCACTTGATTTATAACTTTGCTGAACAAGCTGGCTCGTGATGAGACCCCTTGTCTTTTGATTGCAACAATCTCGAGTCATTGCCCTATTGTGGTATGCAGTTTTGGCAAAGTCAGCAAGCTATAATATCTATGATCATGATAAGTCGGCTCGTGATGAGACCTCTTATTCTTTAAGTTAAAGTGTATCGCTGGATTATTCCTTGAAGCTCGTAATTCCCTAGGTGGGGAGGAAGTCATTGTTTCCTTAAGAATAGCTCTGGACAACAATTGTAGAGTTTTTGGAAAGAGCTTTTCTACAGAGAATCTTCGTTTTGTTATTGATACTTTTCATTTGACTGATATAAAACAAATTCCCACTAAAGGTCGCTTTTTATCAAAATTTACAAGGTTGAACTAGTATCATTTTCAGACTTATAGCCTTTGACTGTACCTTTCAATAATAATGACCGATTTTCTAAATCAGTTCTATTTATACAAGCAAAAAACAAAATCGAAAAGAAATACTACTCTTTTTCATGAATTCCAAATGTAACCATTTACAACTAGTGTTATTATCAAAATAAAGGAAAAACTAATTTACAAAAATAGAAGAATGATCTCCTATGGAAAGTATTTTTTGAGGATCTGCCCGTTAACAGGTAAAGATTCTCTTTTTCCTGTTAAATCCTGTAACATAAAAGTAGATGGACCTATGATTTCTGCAATTTGGAAAGGGTCGAGCCACATTCGTTGAAATTTCGTATGTTTGCCCTTTTCCTCATGAGCTTTATCCCATTTTAAAACTAGATCTCCAATTTGAAAGTCCTTTCTGGATATCATGTTTGAATCAAAAGAAACTTTTACTAATGCTTGGTGATGTGCATGAGTTATTTTAGCCTATTCTCGTTGCTCTTCTAGCTTAAGGATTTGCAGTTGCCTTAGTTGTAAGGAAGAAGTTGGTGTTTCGTCAATAAATTGAACTAAGGCCAAAGAGGGAATTGCTAGATGAGTTGGAATGACCACTTCTTTCCCATAGAATAAATTAAAGGGAGAAGTGCCAATGGAGGCTTTCTGCGTTATTTGGTCTGCCCATAAAGCATATATTAAAGATTTGTTCCAATTCTTATGATTTTGATCGATGGTTCACTTAATGATTCTGATTAAGTTTTTATTTGTTGATTCAGCTAATCCATTCCCCTGTGGGTAATAATTGGCAGAGTATTTAAGTTTAAAACCTCTTTTGAGTGCAAATTCAGTCATAGCATTGCCAAAAAAATACGATGCATTATTAAACATTAAAGCAGAGGGTAAACCAAACCTGGTGATTATGAACTGATCTATGAAATCAATGATGTGTTCGGCATTAGCTGTCTTGAGAGGAACTGCTTCTACCCATTTAGTAAAATAATCTGTAGCTGTAAGGATATACCTATGTTGTTTAGAAGAGTGAGGAACGATCTCACCTATTATATCCAATCCCCATTGATCAAAAGGTTGATCAATATTGACTGGTTGCAACGGCAACGATGGTTTCTTTTGTCTCCCAGCAGCAGTTTGACAAACTTGACATTTCCTTACATAGCTATGTGTGTCTTTGAATAGTGTAGGCCAATAATACCTGCATGCAAGATTTTATGTGCGGTAGCATCTCCAGCATAATGTCCACCTACTAGTCCATCATGGAGTTCCTGCAACACCTTTTCAGCTTCAGATTTCTCAAGACATCTAAGGAGGACAGAATCATAATTCATCCTAAAAAGTACATCGTTTACGAGTTGATATTGCTTAGCCTTCAACCTTAGGGCTCTTTTCTTTGTATAATCGAGGTTTGAAGGAGCATATCCGTTCTTTAGATAAAATATGATATCAATGTATAATGATTCAATATCGTTTAGGCTTACCTCATACGTTTGTATTTCTACAGATGGTATTTCAGAAATAAGCGATGCTCCAGCCAGCATTTTGCAAAAGCCTTGACCTTTTACAATATTTGCTGGTTTAATTTCAGCATCGTATTCTTGTAAGGTAGTAACCCAATTGGCTCTTTTCTCACCCACGTCTTTCTGTACTAAAATATTTCTTACCGCTGGAAACGGTACTATGATTTTTGTATGGGTTTTAAGCAGAAAGGGTCTGAAATGTTTGATCGCTTTGAAAATAGCATAAGCTTGTTTCTCGACGTCTGAATAATTTAATTCAGCCCCTTGTAGATTTGAACTGAAAAATGCAATTGGGGCTTCCGCCTTGTCTTGATTTGCTTGAGTGAGTATCGCAGCATATGATCTATCAGAGGCAAATGTATATAAAATGAAAGGATCGGAAAAATTTGGAGTTGCTAAAGATGGAGCATTAACAATCGCTTGTTTAATCAGATTGAATGCTTCATATTCGTCTTGGCCCCATTTGAAGATTGAATTCTTTTTAATCATTTCTTGTAAGGGAGATACGATCCTTGAAAAATCTGGAACAAATCTCTTAACAAAATTAATCTGGCCAAGGAAAGATTGCATAGCTTTCTTGTTGTGAGGTAAGGGTATTTCGGAAATTTCCTTGATTCTGTCGGGATCAATATGGATTCCATATTTTGACACTATAAATCCAAGAAGTTTTCCTTCACTTAATGCAAAAAAGGACTTTTTTGGGTTAAGTGAAATTCCATACCTTTGGCAACGTTGGAAGATCTGTTTTAAATCTCTGAGATGATTACCTCGTTTTTTGGAATATACAGTTATATCATCCAAGTAGATTACTACTGATTTGTTTACTAATCCCTTAAATGCGGTGTCCATGGCCCTTTGAAATGTGGCGCCAGCATTGATCAGACCGAAAGGCATCTTTGATATGCATAAGTACCCCATTTGGTTCTGAACGTGGTCTTTAATTGATCATCAGGGTGGACCAAAACTTGGTTGTAGCCGGAGAAACCATCCAAGAAAGACATTAATTCTGACTCTACAACTACTTGCAATATTTGCTCCATAGGAGGCAAAGGAAAATTATCTTTTTGGCAGGCTTTGTTAAGATTTTGAAAGTCAATGCAAATTCTAATGTCTCCGTTTTTCTTTCTAACGGGAACCATATTGGAAACCCATTTAGACTGTCAAACGGGAAAAATGATTTTGGCTTTCAATAACTTATTGAGTTCAGATTTGATCTGGTTTTCTAGATTAGGATGGATCTTTCTCAGCTTTTGCTGGACATGTTTTTCATCGTTTATCATTGGGATAGTATGCTGAATGATAGAAGTGTCGTAAGTCTTAAGTTCATCATAGTTCCAGGCAAAGACACTTTTGTATTGTTTCAGGAGACGAACATACACTAATCTTTCTTCAGGGGCTAGGCCAAGACCTAGATTGATATTTTGTGGCTTGGTATCAGTTCCTAGATTTACTAATTCATAGTTCAGAGTTGAACTTTGAAGTTTTGAATTGGTAGATCTTTTGAATTGGTCTTTCAAATCATATAGGTCTTCCAATTTGACTACTGATTTTGGCATAGCATTATTAGTGCTATCTTGTTGCAATTGTTTGTCATGTTGGTCCTCATCTATTATCTGATTAGTGTAAGATCCCTCTGATGTGAGGAAGCTTACAATATCAGGATCATCGTTGAAAATTCTCCAATTGGTAATATTATCAGGAATCGAGGGTCTAAAGATTAATTTGATTGAAAATCTATCTGGGCTATATTCTTCTGAGGGAATGAGCTTGGAAGCTACGTTTTCCAAGAGGTCGGCACTAGCATTTTGGAGTCTGGGAATTGATGAAATATTGAATGCTATAAAATGTTCAGTCAAATCTTGTACTAAAGATTGATAATGCTTTAAATGACCTGATAAACAATGTATAGTATTTCGTACCTGTCTGATAACAATTTCAGAATCTCTGAAGACTTGTAGATATTTGATATCTAATCCGATTGCTTTGTATAATCCTTGGACTAAAGCCTTGTATTCTGCAGTATTATTGGTGCAATCAAACTCAAGTCTACAAGTTAGCATAGTTTTGTTTCCCTCTCGACTGATTAATACGTATCCTGCTCCTGCTCCCTCATTAGACTTAGAATCGTCAAAAAATAACTTCCAAAATAAAGATTTATTTACAGGACTATCTGCGAAATTAACACATTTAGAACTATTTGTTTGAGAAAAAATTTCTACTTGAGATAAAATAGAATGTTCTAAGTAAGGCGAAGTATGAGCATTAAAATTTCCTAAGAAAGAGTCAACAGAATAGTTTCCAATTATATTGTTGCTGTATGCTACAGGTTCATTTTCTCCTTCCAATTCTGTTACTATGTATTTCTGATGTCTTTCTCACTCAACCTTTATCCGATTTGATTTGCCATTGTAAGGGAGCCACATATGCAACCAATCAGTTGCAAAGTATCCATGAATTTTTTCAGACCAATCTCTGCTAAGAATTAAGCCATAAAATTCTGGAATGTCTGCAACTAAAATATCGATAACTTGACATACCTTTGAGTTAGATGACAGCCTTATGGTAACCTGATTTAGTTCACCGTGTTAGCACTTGAAATTTCACCTCAGGCTGAGAAAGGTGAACTCCAAGGCAACATCAAACCACTTAGCCTCGTAGCTAGCCCCACGGGCAGGAGAGGGCTCTCTCCAGTCTATCTCGGCAAAGATCTTCAACGAGGCAGAGATAACCAATAAAGAACACTGATTTTAGGCTAGTAAACTAATAAAAGGTTTAGTTTGTGATTTTTAGGGTTTTGGTGGAAAGTTGGGAAAAGTCAATCTTGGGTGCGGGGATTAGACACAGTTTTTGCAGGGTGTTCTTTGGGGCAAGGTAGGAAACTGTACTGATGCCTTTGAATTAAGTGAATGAATAGGAATGACCGGTGAGGAGCTAAAGAGAGCAAGAAACCTTCAAGAGTTCTCTTTAGACAGATGAAAACATAAATATTAAGCAAACTTAAAAGCAGAGCATGGCAATCATGAATTCTACTTTAACACTTCATTTGCCTAATTTGCAGAAGGAAAAGTAAGAAGATGAATCACATAACAAACTTACAAGTACAAAGAGAAACACAACATCAATACATGTAACCACAAGAATCCCACAAAGGACTGCAAATCCCTGGTCTTTCTTCCTTTGCCAAAATTGCAGAGATACAATGAGTAATACAATAGAAGCTTCTCCCTCAAGAGTCCAACCATGAAAATGACCAAGAAAGTACATAATATAGGAAATCTAAGATCTTTCCTTGCCTCTAGGGGTCAAGCTCACTATCCTAGGAGATGTTTCAACCAATTCTAAACTGAGCACTGAAAACTAGGCAGTCAAAACAACTTGCCTCTATAAGCTAGGAAACCAATTCATTCATTAAATTTTTGCCTATCTCATGAATGAATCTTCTAGAAGAGATAAATAAGTGTCAAAATATCATAAAATTACATCATTTACAACAAGAAGGATCAAAATCTACTCCAAAAAGTCAAATCCAGTCAAAACTGCATTTTGCTGAGCTGTAGGTGAATTTTTGTGAAAACTGCCCAACACGTCGCGCCCTGATCCTGAACACGTTGTGCGCATTTGGAGCTGATTTTGAGGCACTTCTATGTGTCCAAATGAGGAAAAAGTGGGCTTTTTGGAAAGTTCTGGATGTCTACTTTCCACCCCAAGTGGAATTTCTGAATTTGGTGGTCATTTGCCCCTCCAAAATTGCAATCTCCCAAGACTGCTTCCTGTGTGTCAAAAAGGTGGCAGAAAGTCATTTTTTGCTTGTTTTTTGACCTTCTGGAGGCTCAAAAATTGATGAAATATCTTGTTAATTGTTGAGTAGGTGTATCTTTGAATGAAAAATCCAAAAATGCTGATTTTTCCCAAAATGGAGTTGCCCATCGAAAAGGTCGCGCGCGGCACGCGACGTGTTGGTGGAGAAAACCTGTTTTTTGCCCAAAAATTCACAAGTGACCAAAAATGCTCAAAAGTTTTTGAAATTTGTGCTGGATTTAAGTCATTTAGTATCATGCTTCCTTCAAGGAAGCCTCAGCCAAGATGTGGAGGGGATCAGGCATTTTCCTTCGTTTTAGTGCTTTGGCCAACCGCCCTTGGATCACCTTCATTTTCGCCTTGCATACGTGCATTCGGGCCCAATAGTGGTTTTTAATGTTCCGGAGCAGGTCCTTATCTTTGTTGGCCTTGGCCAGCAGCCTCTCCAAATGAGCATTGACCCGAAGAAGCATAGCCTCTCACTCAACGGGTACCAAATCACCGGGTCTCTTGCGCACCAAGTTGCGGTCTTCATGGATCCTCTGCAACTCATCAAGAGTGTGCTCCTCTTCAAGTTGCTTGTTGCGCTGCTCTAAGTAGGTGATCATCCAATTTTCCATTTCCAATCTTTGCTGCAACAAGTCATTTTCAGCCCTTAGGTGCTGAATGATCTCCTTTAGCTCTAGGCTAGGAGAACTGATATCAAGGTCAACAACATCTATGCCTGGATCACTTGATGGCCCCTCATCAATATTGGGCTTCTTGCCCCTCTCCTGTACCTGTGCTGTTGTCGGAAGCGAGACCCCTTCCACCTGGTGTGGAGAAAATACGCGCCTAGCTGATGCAAATAAGGCCCTGTGGCCTTTCTCATATGTGACCCATGGAGGGGAGCTGACATGTCTGATCTCAGGAATATCATGCTGCTGTGAAGGCCCTCCCTCCTCATGAACAACCTCAGGGGGTGATGATGCTGGTGCTGTGAAAAAATCTCGAGAGATAAAATCCTCCCATGGGATACCCTGCTAAGCCAACTGATGTATGACCACAAGCTGGATCAAACCATAATGATAGATGCTCTTGTATTGCTGTGCTGGGCTCTTTCTCTGCACCAAGGGCACCATCTTCTCAATATTCCGGCACATGAAAAATGGTATGTTCATCATCCGTACCCGTGTGAAATGCATCAACAAGCGAATATGGTACGAATACAAACATGAAAATCTCATGTAGGCAGGTTTAATGTAGGGCTCATACTGAAATATGTCCAATAGTTTGCGCTTGTTCCACTCTTATCCCACATTAGGTATCCCTGTTGCTTGAGCAATAATTTCAGATGACAATATAAAATCCACCCCTGCAAGATTTACATGCCCATCATGCAGATGCAAAACAAACAAGCGGACCAATTCCCTATGGTGTTGAATTTGAGAAATCCTCTCGCAAAATTCATAACATGAGAGGTGGCGGAAACATGTGACTGCAAGTAGACAAGCCTGCAAATAGGTCAAAGAGGTGGGCTCCTATCTCACATGGTGACCACTCTTACCACCCCTGTGAGGCCTCCTTTGTACCTCAACCTCTGGTGTTGACTCACGGTCATCACTTTGCTCATAGTCGGTTTCGGTTTCTGACATGGTTTCAAGAGCAAAGTGGCTGAAATGTACTGCTGCTTCTGCTCAAAAATCTGTTGTTTTAATTGTTGAAATACTGTTTCAAGGGGACAAATAACACCAGGGAGATGTTAGGGAGGGGAGACTTTTAAGGGAAATTAGGGAAAATATATGAAATAGGGAATTAAGGGAAGGAATCATGACATATACACCATTACACAATTATAATTTGCAAGGGATTTATAGGAGATAGGGTTTAGGGTTATATTATTGATTTTTAGGAATAGGGGTAGGGTTTTCGGGCTTTTGGTATTTTTGGTAGGGGGATTAGGTAGAAATGATATGGGAGGTGGTAAAGGGATATGGGGAAAAAGTGGGGGTGAAAAGGATGACCTTGAAAACAGCAAAACAAACCCTAGCTTTACTGGCACTTTGACATTCTTAAGCAAATACACATGGACTTCTCATTTGAAAATAATGGCTTTTAAATACATTCTCATGCTCTTTCAAGCTTTAGCAAACAATACATTTTGATGATTGGAGGCCTACCTACAACCTTGAAGAAATTTGGGGTCGTTTTGCAGTTTACAGGCAATTTTTGTGGATGAATTCCCAACACGTCGTGCGCTGGTCTGGACGGTCGCGCGCACCCAACATGTCGCGCCAGTGCTTTTTCCCAACTGCTATGACCCCCTTGACACGTCGCGTCTGCCCAACACGTTGCGCGCAGGTCTTGACAGGTCGCGCGCGGGCTCTGTCTGCAATTTCACCCAATTTCTCTCCAAATAGCTTTTCACTATTGCTTTGAGGCAAATGATGATCAAATGGAGGGAGAGAGGGGCTTTATAGGCTTGATTTAAATTAATTTCCCCTCAAACCCTCTTTCTAATGTTTATAACTTGACACTTTTTTTTTAAATTTAAATGCTGCTGACTTTATGGTTTCTTTTTGTCCTGAAATTGGTTGAACTGATGCTTTTTCTTGAAAATTTTTGCAGGGATAGCTTCTGAGGAGTCTTGGCAAAGGGGACCAGGGCTGCATGCTAACTTTCGAAGAATTTTGAATTTTTACAACTTTTTACAAATATGAGAAAATGACCTTGTCTTTAAAAACAGGGTTTTTAAATCCAAGGTAAAAATTAGCTGTACAAGATGAAATCTTTTGAAGAAAAACTTTGATAGTCATCCCTCTGGCCTGCTGGGCATTTATTGACTTTTAAAGACATGACCTCAAAGACAAATTGGACCTAAACCCTAGACCTAGGACTTTTGACCTCAAGACAAGACAAGTAACCTTGAAAGTGTTTATCGACTGAAACAACTTGATCCAGCAGTGCCAAGAGGGGAATAAAGACACCAACTCCTCCATCAGGGTTATGGCATGCCTAATGGAATGCAATGAGATGACACTGATGAGACACCTACTTATGCAAATGCAAAGAGCTTTGATCGCTGATGGAGGGCTACTAGACTGACTCTAACATTGGCTCCATTGGGGATGGTAGCTCCTTGGGGGTGCCAAGAACCTCAGACCTCTGGGAGAGCAGACCAGTGCTTTCGTCCATTGGGTTATGGAGTCCATTATTTCGGCAAACGGCACAAGAATTTGACTCATTTATTGACTGAAACCTGACTCAAACCGACATAATTATGAAACCAACATGACTGAAAACTGACTCATAAATGACTCATGACTGACTTAATGAAAACAAGAACTTACAAAGCTTATTGAAGGGAAGCAGTCCATCAAGATTTGAAATCATGATGACAACCACCTGTGTTTCTTACAAGACAATATACGTCAAACTATATCAAAATGCCAATGCAACCAATCAAGCAGATGCCTTCTTGATTGATTCTCCTGATTAGATCTTCTGGTCAACAATACAAACCTATCACTGGGCATCCAAAAACATAGCTGACCATGGCTACAACAAAACACTGTAATAAACATTTTCACTGTTGGCTGCAACAAACTTGCTAGAGGATCGTAAAAAACATGAAGATTTGCCATTGCCACCTCCTGCTAAAAGATCAAGGTGTCCTTTGTTTCAAATTCTGATCTGCCTTCATCATGTGTTTCGGTAAAAGTATGCTCATGGGCTTAAAAAAACTATGAACAAATGGATGGGCAGATCTCTTCTTGGAAAAGCATTTCAGCACATGAAACATATGAAGAGGAATTTGAATGGAAATCCTGAATGTTTTGTTCTTCTGTTGTGTGAATGTGTTGTCGGTCATTCTTAAACAAAAAACAGTCTTCGAGATTATCAAACATGACAGCCTTATCATCTTTCTGAAAGAAAAAATTATCTTTTTGCTGGTCTACAAAACTGATTATAAGACAGTCATCTTTTTCAAAAGAGGAAGAAGTTTCTCCAACACTTTCCTGACTATGTGTGCACTGCAAATCTGCTGTAGCTTGGGCTGTAACAAGACCTTTCAAGAGCTGATCTATCTCCTCTTCAGACAAAGGAGACAATGCCTTTTGTTTTCTTCTGCTTAAACAGTAATTATCTTCATATGACAAGGCACTCAGACTATCATTTATTACTGAGTTATTGAAAGGAGATTCATCACTTACTTGCACAAAGATCTCACCTTGTTGTTCATGAACTGACTGGATTGCTTCTTCATGAAGGCTGTGTTCTAATGATGGACTAACAGTATGAATTACTGTGTCTTCTACATTCCAAATGATTTCAATAGAACCTGGAGTAGCTGACTGGACATTATCACAATCTACAATCAGCATTGGACTTACTTGCATGTTGCTGTCTTCTGTGGGCAGATCTGAAATGTCATTCTCCCTTTCATCATTTTCAGCCATATTATCTTCAACCTGCTGATCTTGATTCTGCTGCAAAATGTCCTGATCATCTTGATGGGAATTCTCTAAGTTTTCTTTATGATGCTGAAATGGATTCTCATACAGAGCCTCCATGATCTCAACATCCATAAAATTATCATCTTCATAATATTTCTCAAGGCTTTCAATAAAGCTATAAGCATGCTTGCAACAGTCATGAACTAAATTTAATGATGGATAAGAGTCCATATATCTTTCAATGAACATAGCATGAAAATCCTTTAAACAATAAATACAAGCAGGCGGCAAACTTTCATACCATGATTGGGCTTCACCTTCCAGAGTGGCCAGGAATATCTTCATCAAGCAATCTTCAGGAAAATCCACCTTCAACTTGCGAATATGCATATGAAATCTAACTAGATGAAGAGCAGCATCCTTCTTACCATCATCATTAAATGTAGGCAAATTCCTTGACCAATCTACCTTCGGAATTTTATTTGGAAAACCAGGGATGTGATCTCGGCTCAGGGGAGCATATCTTCTTGCAATCTGATCCATCTTGAAAAGCTCAAAGCTACTGATCTCTCTGCAGTGAAGTCACCATGAAGCACAGGTGGCTGGATTCTTCAGTGAAAAGAGTCGCCAGTGAATGATTTCAGCCTTGTCAGTGTCTGATCGTTGTCCACCATCAACAATCAGATCTGAACTTGATACATATACTGGGGTAATTAACAAGTTAGATGTTACGTTTACAAGCTAGACCGGAGATTGACTGAAGCAGCGTTTATCTACTTCCGCTAATGCAAAGCAAAAGCGTTTCGAAGGCTACCTGGCATAACTTCAGGCTCCGTCTATAGCTTATAAAACAAACACATCAACCCACAAACAAGTTTTTTCTCCCCAGTATGGTCGCCAATATGTTAGCGCTTGAAATTTCACCTCAGGCTGAGAAAGGTAAACTCCAAGGTAACATCAAACCACTTAGCCTCGTAGCTAGCCCTACGGGGTAGGAGAGGGCTCTCTCCGGTCTATCTTAGCAAAGATCTTCAACGAGGCAGAGATAACCAATAAAGAACACTTATTTTAGGCTAGTAAACTGATAAAAGGTTTAGTTTGCGATTTTTAGGGTTTTGGTGGAAAGTTGGGGAAAGGCAATCTTGGGTGCTGGGATTAGACACAGTTTTTGCAGGGTGTTCTTTGGGGCAAGGTAGGAGACTGTACTGATGCCTTTGAATTAAGTGAATGAATAGGAATGACCGGTGAGGAGCTAAAGAGAGCAAGAAACCTTCAAGAGTTCTCTTTAGACGGATGAAAACATAAATATTAAGCAAACTTAAAAGCAGAGCATGGCAATCATGAATTCTACTTTAACACTTCATTTGCCTAATTTGCAGAAGGAAAAGTAAGAAGATGAATCACATAACAAACTTACAAGTACAAAGAGAAACACACCATCAATACATGTAACCACAGGAATCCCAAAAAGGACTGCAAAACCCTGGTCTTTCTTCCTTTGCCAAAATTGCAGAGATACAATGAGTAATACAATAGAAGCTTCTCCCTCAAGAGTCCAACCATGAAAATGACCAAGAAAGTACATAATATAGGCAATCTAACATCTTTCCTTGCCTCTAGGGGTCGAGCTCACTATCCTAGGAGCTATTTCAACCAATTCTAAATTGAGCACTGAAAACTAGGCAGTCAAAACAACTTGCCTCTATAAGCTAAAAAACCAATTCATTCATTAAATTTTTGTCTATCTCATGAATGAATCTTCTAGAAGAGATAAATAAGTGTCAAAATATCATAAAATTACATCATTTACAACAAGGAGGATCAAAATCTACTCCAAAAAGTCAAATCCAGTCAAAACTGCGTTTTGCTGAGCTGTAGGTGAATTTCTGTGAAAACTGCCCAACACGTCGCGCCCTGATCTTGAACACGTCGCGCGCCTTTGGAGCTGCTTTTGAGGCACTTCTAGGTGTCCAAATGAGGCAAAAGTGGGCTTGTTGGAAAGGTCTGGATGTCTACTTTCCAACCCAAATGGAATTTCCGAATTTGGTGGTCATTTTCCCCTCCAAACTTGCAATCTCCCAAGACTGCTTCCTGTGTGTCAAAAAGGTGGCAGAAAGTCATTTTTTGCTTGTTTTTTGACCTTCTGGAGGCTCAAAACTTGATGAAATCTCTTGGTAATTGCTGAGCAGGTGTATCTTTGCATGAAAAATCCAAAAATGCTGATTTTTCCCAAAATGGAGTTGCCCATCGAAAAGTTCGCGCGCGGCGCGCGATGTGTTGGTGGAGAAAACCTGTTTTTTGCCCAAAAATTCACAAGTGACTAAAAATGCTCAAAAGTTTTTGAAATTTGTGCTGGATTTAAGTCATTTAGTATCATGCTTCCTTCAAGGAAGCCTCAGCCAAGATGTGGAGGGGATCGGGCCTTTTCCTTCGTTTTAGTGCTTTGGCCAACTGCCCTTGGATCACCTTCATTTCGCCTTGCATACGTGCATTCGGGCCCAATAGTGGTTTTTCATGTTCTGGAACAGGTCCTTATCTTTTTTGGCCTTGGCCAGCAGCCTCTCCAAATGAGCATTGACCCGGAGAAGCATAGCCTCTCGCTCAACGGGTACCAAATCACCGGGTCTCTTGCGCGCCAAGTTGCGGTCTTCATGGATCCTCCGCAACTCATCAAGAGTGTGCTCCTCTTCAAGTTGCTTGTTGTGCTGCTCTAAGTAGGTGATCGTCCAATTTTCCATTTCCAATCTTTGCTGTAATGAGTCATTTTCATCCCTTAGGTGCTGAATGATCTCCTTTAGCTCTAGGCTAGGAGAACTGATATCAAGGTCAACAACATCTATGCCTGGATCACCTGATGGCCCCTCATCAATATTGGGCTTCTTGCCCCTCTCCTGTACCTGTGCTACTGTCGGAAGCGAGACCCCTTCCACCTGGTGTGGAGAAAATACTCGCCTAGCTGATGCAAATAAGGCCCTGTGGACTTTCTGATATGTGACCCATGGAGGGGAGCTGACATGTCTGATCTCAGGAATATAATGCTGCTGTGAAGGTCCTCCCTCCTCATGAACAACCTCAGGGGGTGATGATGATGGTGCTGTGAAAAAATCTAGAGAGATAAAATCCTCCCATGGGATACCCTGCTGAGCCAACTGATGTATGACCACAAGCTGGATCAAACCATAATGATAGATGCTCCTGTGTTGCTGTGCTGGGCTCTTTCTCTGCACCAAGGGCACCATCTTCTCAATATTCCGGCACATGAAAAATGGTATGTTCATCATCCGTACCCGTGTGAAATGCATCAACAAGCGAATATTGTACGAATACAAACATGAAAATCTCATGTAGGCAGGTTTAATGTAGGGCTCATACTGAAATCTGTCCAATAGTTTGTGCTTGTTCCACTCTTATCCGACATTGGGTATCCCTGTTGCTTGAGCAATAATTTCAGATGACAATATAAAATCCACCCCTGCAAGATTTACATGCCCATCATGCAGATGCAAAACAAACAAGCGGACCAATTCCCTATGGTGCTGAATTTGAGAAATCCTCTCGAAAAAGTCATAACATGAGAGGTGGCGGAAACATGTCACTGCAAGTGGACAAGCCTGCAAATAGGTCAAAGAGGTGGGCTCCTCTCTCACATGGTGGCCACTCTTACCACCCCTGTGAGGCCTC
This sequence comes from Pinus tabuliformis, assembly GCA_031772625.1. Classification (NCBI taxonomy): domain Eukaryota; kingdom Viridiplantae; phylum Streptophyta; class Pinopsida; order Pinales; family Pinaceae; genus Pinus; species Pinus tabuliformis. The sequence goes on from CM062813.1 coordinate 295,182,549, forward strand.
CTTTGTACCTCAACCTCTGGTGTTGACTCATGGTCATCACTTTGCTCATAGTCGGTTTCGGTTTCTGACATGGTTTCAAGAGCAAAGTGGCTGAAATGTACTGCTACTTCTGCTCAAAAATCTGCTGTTTTAATTGTTGAAATACTGTTTCAAGGGGACAAATAACACCAGGGAGATGTTAGGGAGGGGAGACTTTTAAGGGAAATTAGGGAAAATATATGAAATAGGGAATTAAGGGAAGGAATCATGACATATACACCATTACACAATTATAATTTGCAAGGGATTTATAGGAGATAGGGTTTAGGGTTATATTATTGATTTTTAGGAATAGGGGTAGGGTTTTCGGGCTTTTGGTATTTTTGGTAGGGGGATTAGGTAGAAATGATATGGGAGGTGGTAAAGGGATATGGGGAAAAAGTGGGGGTGAAAAGGATGACCTTGAAAACAGCAAAACAAACCCTAGCTTTACTAGCACTTTGACATTCTTCAGCAAATACACATGGACTCCTCATTTGAAAATAATGGCTTTTAAATACATTCTCATGCTCTTTCAAGCTTTAGCAAACAATACATTTTGATGATTGGAGGCCTACCTGCAACCTTGAAGAAATTTGGGGTCGTTTTGCAGTTTACAGGCAATTTTTGTGGATGAATTCCCAACACGTCGCGCGCTGGTCTGGACGGGTCGCGCGAACCCAACATGTCGCGCCAGTGCTTTTTCCCAACTGCTATGACCCCCTTGACATGTCGCGCCTGCCCAACACGTCGCGCGCAGGTCTTGACAGGTCGCGCGCGGGCTCTGTCTACTATTTCACCCAATTTCTCTCCAAATCGCTTTTCACTATTGCTTTGAGGCAAATGATGATCAAATGGAGGGAGAGAGGGGCTTTATAGGCTTGATTTAAATTAATTTCCCCTCAAACCCTCTTTCTAATGTTTATAACTTGACACTTTTTTTTAAAATTTAAATGCTGCTGACTTTATGGTTTCTTTTTGTCCTGAAATTGGTTGAACTGATGCTTTTTCTTGAAATTTTTTGCAGGGATAGCTTCTGAGGAATCTTGGCAAAGGGGACCAGGGCTGCATGTTGACTTTCGAAGAATTTTGAATTTTTACAACTTTTTACAAATATGAGAAAATGACCTTGTCTTTAAAAACAAGGTTTTTAAATCCAAGGTAAAAATTAGCTGTACAAGATGAAATCTTTTGAAGAAAAACTTTGATAGTCATCCCTCTGGCCTGCTGGGCATTTATTAACTTTTAAAGACATGACCTCAAAGACAAATTGGACCTAAACCCTAGACCTAGGACTTTTGACCTCAAGACAAGACAAGTAACCTTGAAAGAGTTTATCGACTGAAACAACTTGATCCAGTAGTGCCAAGAGGGGAATAAAGACACCAGCTCCTCCATCAGGGTTATGGCATGCCTAATGGAATGCAATGAGATGACACTGATGAGACACCTACTTATGCAAATGCAAAGACCTTTGATCGCTGATGGAGGGCTACTAGACCGACTCTAACATTGGCTCCATTGGGGATGGTAGCTCCTTGGGGGTGCCAAGAACCTCAGACCTCTGGGAGAGCAGACCAGTGCTTTCGTCCATTGGGCTATGGAGTCCATTATTTCGGCAAATGACACAAGACTTTGACTCATTTATTGACTGAAACCTGACTCAAACCGACATAATTATGAAACCAACATGACTGAAAACTGACTCATGATTGACTTAATGAAAACAAGAACTTACAAAGCTTATTGAAGGGAAGCAGTCCATCAAGATTTGAAATCATGATGACAACCACCTGTGTTTCTTACAAGACAATATACGTCAAACTATATCAAAATGCCAATGCAACCAATCAAGCAGATGCCTTCTTGATTGATTCTCCTAATTAGATCTTCTGGTCAACAATACAAACCTATCACTAGGCATCCAAAAACATAGTTGACCATGGCTGCAACAAAACACTGTAATAAACATTTTCACTGCTGGCTGCAACAGACTTGCTAGAGGATCGTAAAAGACATGAAAATTTGCCATTGCCACCTCCTGCTGAAAGATCAAGGTGTCCTTTGTTTCAAATTTTGATCTGCCTTCATCATGTGTTTCGGTAAAAGTATGCTCATGGGCTTAAAAAAACTCTGAACAAATGGATGGGCAGATCTCTTCTTGGAAAAGCATTTCAGCACATGAAACATATGAAGAGGAATCTGAATGGAAATCCTGAATGTTTTGTTCTTATGTTGTGTGAATGTGCTGTCGGTCATTCTTAAACAAAAAACAGTCTTCGAGATTATCAAACATGACAGCCTTATCATCTTTCTGAAAGAAAAAATTATCTTTTTGCTGGTCTACAAAACTGATTATAAGACAGTCATCTTTTTCAAAAGAGGAAGAAGTTTCTCCAACACTTTCCTAACTATGTGTGCACTGCAAATCTGCTGTAGCTTGGGCTGTAACAAGACCTTTCAAGAGCTGATCTATCTCCTCTTCAGACAAAGGAGAGAATGTCTTGTGTTTTCTTCTGCTTAAACAGTAATTATCTTAATATGACAGGGCACTCAAACTATCATTTATTACTGAGTTATTGAAAGGAGATTCATCACTTACTTGCACAAAGATCTCACCTTGCTGTTCATGAACTGACTGGATTGCTTCTTCATGAAGGCTGTGTTCTAATGATGGACTAACAATATGAATTACTGTGTCTTCTACATTCCAAATGATTTCAACAGAACCTGGAGTAGCTGACTGGACATTATCACAATCTACAATCAGCATTGGACTTACTTGCATGTTGTTGTCTTCTGTGGGCAGATCTGAAATGTCATTCTCCCTTTCATCATTTTCAGCCATATTATCTTCAACCTGCTGATCTTGATTCTGCTGCAAAATGTCCTAATCATCTTGATGGGAATTCTCTAAGTTTCCTTTATGCTGCTGAAATGGATTCTCATACAGAGCCTCCATGATCTCAACATCCATAAAATTATCGTCTTCATAATATTTCTCAGGGCTTTCAATAAAGCTATAAGCATGCTTGCAACAGTCATGAACTAAATTTAATGACGGATAAGAGTCCATATATCTTTCAATGAACATAGCATGAAAATCCTTTAAACAGTAAATACAAGCAGGCGGCAAACTTTCATACCATGATTGGGCTTCACCTTCCAGAGTGGCCAGGAATATCTTCATCAAGCAATCTTCAGGAAAATCCACCTTCAACTTGCGAATATGCATATGAAATCTAACTAGATGAAGAGCAGCATCCTTCTTACCATCATCATTAAATGTAGGCAAATTCCTTGACCAATCTACATTCGGAATTTTATTTGGAAAACCAGGGATGTGATCTCGGCTCAGGGGAGCGTATCTTCTTGCAATCCGATCCATCTTGAAAAGCTCAAAGCTACTGATCTCTCTGCAGTGAAGTCACCATGAAGCACAGGTGGCTGGATTCTTCAGTGAAAAGAGTCGCCAGTGAATGATTTCAGCCTTGTCAGTGTCTCATCGTTTTCCACCATCAACAATCAGATCTGAACTTGATACATGTACTACGGTAATTAACAAGTTAGATGTTACGTTTACAAGCTAGACCGGAGATTGACTGAAGCAGCGTTTATCTACTTCCACTAATGCAAAGCAAAAGCGTTTCGAAGGCTACCTGGCATAACTTCAGGTTCCGTCTGTAGCTTATAAAACAAACACATCAACCCACAAACAAGTTTGTTCTCCCCAGTATGGTCGCCAATATGTTAGCGCTTGAAATTTCACCTCAGGCTGAGAAAGGTAAACTCCAAGGCAACATCAAACCACTTAGCCTAGTAGCTAGCCCTACGGGGCAGGAGAGGGCTCTCTCCGATCTATCTCGGCAAATATCTTCAATGAGGCAGAGATAACCAATAAAGAACACTGATTTTAGGCTAGTAAACTGATAAAAGGTTTAGTTTGCGATTTTTAGGGTTTTGGTGGAAAGTTGGGGAAAGGCAATCTTGGGTGTGGGGATTAGACATAGTTTTTGCAGGGTGTTCTTTGGGGCAAGGTAGGAGACTGTACTGATGCCTTTGAATTAAGTGAATGAATAGGAATGACCAGTGAGGAGCTAAAGAGAGCAAGAAACCTTCAAGATTTCTCTTTAGACAGATGAAAACATAAATATTAAGAAAACTTAAAAGCAGAGCATGGCAATCATGAATTCTACTTTAACACTTCATTTGCCTAATTTGCAGAAGGAAAAGTAAGAAGATGAATCACATAACAAACTTACAAGTACAAAGAGAAACACACCATCAATACATGTAACCACAGGAATCCCAAAAAGGACTGCAAAACCCTGGTCTTTCTTCCTTTGCCAAAATTGCAGAGATACAATGAGTAATACAATAGAAGCTTCTCCCTCAAGAGTCCAACCATGAAAATGACCAAGAAAGTACATAATATAGGCAATCTAACATTTTTCCTTGCCTCTAGGGGTCGAGCTCACTATCCTAGGAGCTGTTTCAACCAATTCTAAACTGAGCACTGAAAACTAGGCAGTCAAAACAACTTGCCTCTATAAGCTAGGAAACCAATTCATTCATTAAATTTTTGCCTATCTCATGAATGAATCTTCTAGAAGAGATAAATAAGTGTCAAAATATCATAAAATTACATCATTTACAACAAGGAGGATCAAAATCTGCTCCAAAAAGTCAAATCCAGTCAAAACTGCGTTTTGCTGAGCTGTAGGTGAATTTCTGTGAAAACTACCCAACACGTCGCGCCCTGATCCTGAACATGTCGCGCGCCTTTGGAGCTGCTTTTGAGGCACTTCCAGGTGTCCAAATGAGGCAAAAGTGGGCTTGTTGGAAAGGTCTGGATGTCTACTTTCCAACCCAAGTGGAATTTCTGAATTTGGTGGTCATTTGCGCCTCCAAAATTGCAATCGCCAAAGACTGCTTCCTGTGTGTCAAAAAGGTGGCAGAAAGTCATTTTTTGCTTGTTTTTTGACCTTCTGGAGGCTCAAAACTTGATGAAATCTCTTGGTAATTGCTGAACAGGTGTATCTTTGCATGAAAAATCCAAAAATGCTGAGTTTTCCCAAAATGGAGTTGCCCATCGAAAAGGTCGCGCGCGGCACGCGACGTGTTGGTGGAGAAAACCTGTTTTTTGCCCAAAAATTCACAAGTGACCAAAAATGCTCAAAAGTTTTTGAAATTTGTGCTGGATTTAAGTCATTTAGTATCATGCTTCCTTCAAGGAAGCCTCAGCCAAGATGTGGAGGGGATCAGGCCTTTTCCTTCATTTTAGTGCTTTGGCCAACCGCCCTTGGATCACCTTCATTTTCGCCTTGCATACTTGCATTCGGGCCCAATAGTGGTTTTTCATGTTCCGGAGTAGGTCCTTATCTTTTCTGGCCTTGGCCAGCAGCCTCTCCAAATGAGCATTGACCCGGAGAAGCATAGCCTCTCGCTCAACGGGTACCAAATCACCGGGTCTCTTGCGCGCCAAGTTGTGGTCTTCATGGATCCTCCGCAACTCATCAAGAGTGTGCTCCTCTTCAAGTTGCTTGTTGCGCTGCTCTAAGTAGGTGATCGTCCAATTTTCCATTTCCAATCTTTGCTGCAACGAATCATTTTCAGCCCTTAGGTGCTGAATGATCTCCTTTAGCTCTAGGCTAGGAGAACTGATATCAAGGTCAACAACATCTATGCCTGGATCACCTGATGGCCCCTCATCAATATTGGGCTTCTTGCCCCTCTCCTGTACCTGTGCTGCTGTCGGAAGCGAGACCCCTTCCACCTGGTGTGGAGAAAATACTCACCTAGCTGATGCAAATAAGGCCCTATGGCCTTTCTCATATGTGACCCATGGAGGGGAGCTGACATGTCTGATCTCAGGAATATCATGCTGCTGTGAAGGCCCTCCCTCCTCATGAACAACCTCAGGGGGTGATGATGCTGGTGCTGTGAAAAAATCTCGAGAGATAAAATCCTCCCATGGGATACCCTGCTGAGCCAACTGATGTATGACCACAAGCTGGATCAAACCATAATGATAGATGCTCCTGTGTTGCTGTGCTGGGCTCTTTCTCTGCACCAAGGGCACCATCTTCTCAATATTCCGGCACATGAAAAATGGTATGTTCATCATCCGTACCCGTGTGAAATGCATCAACAAGCGAATATGGTACGAATACAAACATGAAAATCTCATGTAGGCAGGTTTAATGTAGGGCTCATACTGAAATCTGTCCAATAGTTTGCGCTTGTTCCACTCTTATCCCACATTGGGTATCCCTGTTGCTTGAGCAATAATTTCAGATGACAATATAAAATCCACCCCTGCAAGATTTACATGCCCATCATGCAGATGCAAAACAAACAAGCGAACCAATTCCCTATGGTGCTGAATTTGAGAAATCCTCTCGCAAAATTCATAACATGAGAGGTGGCGGAAACATGTGACTGCAAGTGGACAAGCCTGCAAATAGGTCAAAGAGGTGGGCTCCTCTCTCACATGGTGACCACTCTTACCACCCCTGTGAGGCCTCCTTTGTACCTCAACCTCTGGTGTTGACTCACGGTCATCACTTTGCTCATAGTCGGTTTCGGTTTCTGACATGGTTTCAAGAGCAAAGTGGCTGAAATGTACTGCTGCTTCTGCTCAAAAATCTGTTGTTTTAATTGTTGAAATATTGTTTCAAGGGGACAATTAACACCAGGGAGATGTTAGGGAGGGGAGACTTTTAAGGGAAATTAGGGAAAATATATGAAATAGGGAATTAAGGGAAGGAATCATGACATATACACCATTACACAATTATAATTTGCAAGGGATTTATAGGAGATAGGGTTTAGGGTTATATTATTGATTTTTAGGAATAGGGGTAGGGTTTTAGGGCTTTTGGTATTTTTGGTAGGGGGATTAGGTAGAAATGATATGGGAGGTGGTAAAGGGATATGGGGAAAAAGTGGGGGTGAAAAGGATGACCTTGAAAACAGCAAAACAAACCCTAGCTTTACTAGCACTTTGACATTCTTAAGCAAATACACATGGACTCCTCATTTGAAAATAATGGCTTTTAAATACATTCTCATGCTCTTTCAAGCTTTAGCAAACAATACATTTTGATGATTGGAGGCCTACCTGCAACCTTGAAGAAATTTGGGGTCGTTTTGCAGTTTACAGGCAATTTTTGTGGATGAATTCCCAACACTTCGCGCGCTGGTCTGGACGGATCGCGCACACCCAACACGTCGCGCCAGTGCTTTTTCCCAACTGCTATGACCCCCTTGACACGTTGCGCGCAGGTCTTGACAGGTCGCGCGCGGGCTCTGTCTACTATTTCACCCAATTTCTCTCCAAATCGCTTTTCACTATTGCTTTGAGGCAAATGATGATCAAATGGAGGGAGAGAGGGGCTTTATAGGCTTGATTTAAATTAATTTCCCCTCAAACCCTCTTTCTAATGTTTATAACTTGACACTTTTTTTTTAAATTTAAATGCTGCTGACTTTATGGTTTCTTTTTGTCCTGAAATTGGTTGAACTGATGCTTTTTCTTGAAAAATTTTGCAGGGATAGCTTCTGAGGAATCTTGGCAAAGGGGACCAGGGCTGCATGCTGACTTTCGAAGAATTTTGAATTTTTACAACTTTTTACAAATATGAGAAAATGACCTTGTCTTTAAAAACAGGGTTTTTAAATCCAAGGTAAAAATTAGCTGTACAAGATGAAACCTTTTGAAGAAAAACTTTGACAGTCATCCCTCTGGCCTGCTGGGCATTTATTGACTTTTAAAGACATGACCTCAAAGACAAATTGGACCTAAACCCTAGACCTAGGACTTTTAACCTCAAGACAAGACAAGTAACCTTGAAAGAGTTTATCAACTGAAACAACTTGATCCAGCAGTGCCAAGAGGGGAATAAAGACACCAGCTCCTCCATCAGGGTTATGGCATGCCTAATGGAATGAAATGAGATGACACTGATGAGACACCTACTTATGCAAATGCAAAGAGCTTTGATCGCTGATGGATGGCTACTAGACCGACTCTAACACGCCGATCACTTCAACCTGTGACCGGTCCAACTGAACTATGCGTACTACAGATTTTTGAGGTTGAACGTTCAACTTTGCACATATTGATTTAGGTAAGATATTAGATGAAGCTCCTGAACATACTAAACAATTATGCAAATTTTTATTGAAAACTTCATAAGTAAGAAGAAATGGGGGAGTATGAGATCTTGACCTTCCTCCAATTAAAGCGATATCGTTTGGATCAACTTTATTAGTCACATTAGTTGGAGGTCTTCCCATCTCGTGAGAAGCTTGTGAGATTACAGTGGCGGGCAGAGGTGAAACCGATATTGCTTGTAACTCTTTCAAAAGTATTTTTTGCTGATGTTTTAACTTGCTCAATTCATAAAAAGTAATGTTAACCCTCGTCTTCTTCATATCTTTTATGATATTATACTCCATCTCATCAGAAACAATCAATGTTTTAGATGGAGTTGGTGAATCTGTTTGGACTGGGCTTGTTTGAGTCGCTTTGGGTGATGTTTTCTTTCCTGCGACTTTATCCTTAGACGTCGAGCTTGCACTCTTCGGCTTAGGAGTAGGTTGTGGAGGATCAAGTTGATTTCTACTTCTAGTACTGACCGGGGATGCCTCTTGATCCTCTTCATCTGGGAGGATGAAATCCCACATTCCCTATACTTCTACAACTTCTTCTTCATCAGTAGGCTCTTCGTTAGAAATTTCCTCTTCTTCTTCTTCTGATTCAGCACTTGTGATAGCATTGGGAGGCTTGGAATCAGTCGAAGGATTTCTTCTATAAGGCTTGTAAGGCTTTTTAGAAGAAGTCTCTGCTACTTGTTTCTTAATGTCAACCATTTCGTTAGACATGGTTTTCAAAACTTTCTGCAATCCTTCTAAATCAAATGGGTCTTTCGATTGTTTTTTCTTTGGATCTTCTTTAAAAGTAACCTTCTTAGATTTTCGTTCATCAACGACGTTTTTCTTTTCTAAGGCTATGATACGTTTCTCTACCGCTATTGCTTCCTTCATATTGTCAGCTAAAGTTGTTTTGTTAGCCCTATCAACGAATATTGCTATGTTTGATGGTAGAGCAGATATGTACCATTCACTTCAAACTTCTTTGCTAGGCTTGGAAGCGGTAGGAATTTTGTTCAACAGTTTATTGAAACGTGAGTTAAAATCTTTGATAGGTTCCTTTGACTCAACCCTAAGGTTAGACAGGTCATTGATCAGTGTCGCAGTAGACCTGTCATCACCGAACTTAGTCAAGAATTGTTCTTGGAAAATATCCCAACTAGTGATAGATCCGGATGGTAATGAGAAATACCATGATCCGGCTACTCCTTGCAAAGTGTAAGGAAAGAGCTAGACAACAGCGTCTTCATTAGTAACCCCATTGAGATTTATAGATAACATAAAGTTGTTTATATGTTCTTCTGCTAGCATGCCTGCTTCAGGATTAAACTTAGGCAGCCATTTTTCAGGATGGGCTGGTATTTGACTCAAGGGCGCAGGCATTAAGACTACCCCTGGGTTATTCCATGGAGATTGGGCCATCGTTGAACTACTAACAAAGGAAAGCACAGAAGATGATCCCTGTGGTTGGGAAGATGAGGATATTACAGTTCCAGATGATTGAGAAGGAGATGTGGAAGTTCCAGTGGACTGGTGGACAATAATCTGAAGTGGAGGGGTGGATGGTTGACTTCACGATGGAGAGGTTGAGATGGATGATGATGACGAAAGAGTCTCGCTATCAGACCCTTTAGGTGATTTCCTTGCTCTTTCCCTTGTAGGTAGAGGTAATTCAGTTGGTTCAATACCAAACTTTTCACTCTTTAATCTGGTAAGAGGATGAGCAGGGTTATATTGAGATTTTTCAGATCTTTGGGGTGATATAGAAAATCGCTGAAGTTTATGGATCAAAGATTCAACTTCGGGAGGTTCAATAGTAGATTTCTCTGAAATGTTTGGGTTTGTGGCAGTGGTTTTTGTTTTATCGACTTCTTGATCAAGATTTAAAGATTCTAAATGTGACGAAGAATTCGGGGGAGATGGTGAGGGCGATTTACTCTCAGAATGGTATTTAGATTTAGATTTACTTGCTATTCACAGTTCGGGGCCCTCCTTCTAGCGGCAAATATGTTGAAGCCCCGAAAATCGGGTCTACAACAAGGGAGATACCCACCCAGTACGGACCTTGGTTAGCAACTCCTTTTCCGTTTGGTATAGTGGGTCCAACTGAGGATATGGGACCAGTTTCCCAATTTATGTGTGTGTGTGTGTTGAGAATTGATATTTCCTTCCTAATAATTTCTAAGTAAAATGTTTTTATTCTAAATCTAATGCAATTGTATTCTAACGAACATAAATATTTAATTCTAAAACTAACCCGGGATTTAATCTTTCAGTTATGCGATCTAAAATAATTTCAAATGGCAATTGGTAATAAAGATCATTCAACTGCTATGAGAAAAGAATTCAATAAAGATAAACCATTTCGTATAAAAAGTTAGACGAAACAATTGTGAAAAACATATCGCATAATAATTCATTCATATATTAAGCATAAATAAATAGCTATCACCGTACAGAAGTGCCAAATGATAACTCAAGCATTCAAGCATTCATATATAAATAACTGAACATGAATATCACCTTAACACATAAGCAGAAGAGATAAAAGTACCATTTATAACTAGTTCTACTCATGAGCTTCAACAATAATGATTTATCTCTTCTTAATCCAACATCTACTAAGAGTACAAAAGTGCAATTTCAGTAGTAGATATTAAACGCAGATATCAATAAATCCTGTTCCATTCATTCATCAAAGCCTCATCGGAGGGTGCAAAAGTGCATGTTCTGAGAAATTTTTTTTGACAAATTTCAGGACCCTTCTCTAAATGCATGAGAAGGATTTAAATACTACTAGCTAAATCTAAAAATAGTTTATTACAAAAATGTAGGAAGTGGTTTAAATGACCGTCCTCATTTCAGACAAAAATAAAGCAAAACTAAAACTAAAACTGATAATTAACTATCTATGTATCTGTTCCATGTAGTCGCAAGCGTTCAGCATTTGCTTGAGGAGAGTTGGCTGGCCGACCTCTGACTTTAGCTGTCCTGCGAAAACGAAATCGGCAAGTGCTGGCACCATCTTCTCGGCAGAGTTAATGATACATTTGAGAGTCATGCACTGGCTGTGTGGTTTTACCAAGTACGTCTAGTAAGAATCCCAATTCAACTTGGTTAATCTTTTGATGGACTTTTCTCTTTCTTGAGCCTTCTATCTCCAGCTTGTCTGTAGATGCTGTACATTTGGTAAATAATTACATACCGCCTGAGGATATCCTTGATAAATACCACTGGTTTTAGAGTTCAGGTTTTTCCTTTCGCCTTTAGCACTTTTTCCTACAATTTTCCGGGCTTACAGGTGACTGAGCGATTAGAGGCTTTCCTTCTCAATGGGTTTTGCCCGGCGATGCGCGCTAATCACGCATCGAAAACTGCCTCTGTTTCTCGATCTGGGCTTCCCTGGTGCTATTTTCACCTCTTGTGCGCTTTTTGTTAGAGATGTAAACCTTAAATTTTGTGGAAATAACGACTCCGTGAGTTCTTGGTTCTGAGTTTTAAATTCTTTGTCCATTATGTCAAGATAGTCCAATACCCATTTGATCATGTCCGTGTATGGAAGAACCTTGGGCCTCGTTGCTATCCAGTGCAAGAACAAACATGCTAGTTCTGTAATAAATGCCTCAGATGACCTGCGTGAGTCTGTAGTAGCTGAAACTTCCATTACTCTGGGATTTTCTTCCTCGAGTAGGCTGTGCATGCTTTCCCAAGTAGTAACACCGACATCTCTGTTGCAAGTGGTGTCTGTGTACAAAGGTGTCATTTCTTTATCTTCAGAACTCGAAGCTTTACCCTTCTTTCCCATAATATTCTGAACACTGCTATGTATATTTCTCTGCTCTTTGCTCTTGTAATTTACAAATGAGGTAAGAATAATAATAAGAAAAAGGTGATGGGAAAGACTTAAATGTCGAAAACATATAAAATATATCACCCTACGTGAAATGGCTCTTCGATCAGATCAAAACCATATTTCATTAATGATTACCAACTAACTCATTAATTAACATTAATGCACATAACTGGGCATCGGTTTATGGAAAAAAAAATTCGAACGACGAGCCCTATAGATCTACGATAAGGCGATTTTGCGATTTGCTTCGCAATATCGCAGATCGCAATATCACGGATTGCAATATTGCTAATCCATTGCATGTGGCAATCATCCATTACAATGTGTTTTCTGCTAAATGCGATTTGTGAGATGCACCATCGCATATCACGGTTTGAGGCATTTCACCTTAAGTGATATTTGAGGCATGCGATGTGATGAGTGTCTTTTAGTGTGCGATTTCGCAATCTTAGGATTCCGCTTGTAGGAAGGCATCCATTACCTTTTTGTGATGCGACGCTCTTTATTGAGAGAGTGGTTTTATTTGAACCTTATCATAAAACTTAAGTCTTTTTAGATTTTTCGGGTATTCTCCTAAGTTTATGATAGTAAGTTTTATTCAAAAAGGGAATACAAGCACTAATTTATTTTTTAATTTTTTGGATAAGGGTCCCCACTTATTTAGTATTAGTAATAAAACTAAATAAGAAGGGGGGTTGTTGCTGGCCACAACAAAACCCAAAAACAAGGAAGGTTGTGTACAACCGATATGTGGTGTTTAGAGAGGTGAATGATGTTATTAAACATGCAGTCCTACTAAAGGAACCTGAGAAGATAGAGTTTGAGCTAAAGCAAGAAGAATGAGACTCTACAGTAGAATAGGAATCAGAAGATGAAGAGATGTGAGAAGATCAGTTCGAGAAAGAAGATCGCCAGAAAGGTATATTCCATCTTCTTTCTGTTCAAATTTTCTTTATCTATTACTGATGATTATCCCAAAACTGTCAGAGAGGCAGCAGATTCAGAGGATTGCAAACTCTGAAAAGATGCCATCGTTGATGAAATGGCACCTTTGGAAAAAAATGAGGCTTGGGATCTAGTGAAGTTGTCGACTGGAAGGAAACCCATTGGAAGCAAATGGTTGTTTAAGAAGAAGATTAATGGAAAAGGCAAGGTGGAGAAATACAAAGATCAGTTGGTAGCAAAATGTTATTTGTAGGTATCGGGAATTGATTTTGGTGATATTTTTTCTCCTATTGCCAAGGTAGCTTATATTAAATTACTTTTATCTGTTGTTGTTGCTTTTGATTTTGAGGTAGAACAGATGGATGTGAAGACAACATTTCTTCACGGGGATCTAGAAGAAGAGATCTACATGAAGCAACCTGAAGGCTTTGCAGTGAAGGGAAAGAAAGAACTGGTATGCAAGTTTAAAAAAATCTATGTGTGGGTTAAAAAAGTCACCAAGGATGTGGTATCAAAATTTTGATACAATTATATGGGGACTTGGCTTTGCCAAAAGCAAAGCAGATCACTGTGTGTATTTTAAATTGATTGGTGATTGTGTTATTTATCTAGTCTTGTATGTGGATGATATGTTGCTAATTGGAAATGACAAAGAAATTATCTAGGATTTGAAGACCCAATTGTCCTCCAAATTTGACATGAAGGATCTTGGTGCTGCAAACTATAATTTGGGTATGACAATTAAACGAGATTGGGCAAAGAGGAAGCTTTGGTTAAATTAGAGGAAGTATGTCGAGACAATACTGCAGAGGTTTAATATGCAAGATAGTAAACAGGTGAAGGTTCCTATTCCTGTAGGTGTAAAGTTATCTACTGAATAGTCTCACAAGACACAAGAAGAGGAAGAAGACATGTCCTGTGTTCCATATGCAAGGCCAGTTGATAGCCTGATGTATGTAATGGTTTGTACTAGACCAGACATTTCACATGCTGTGGGAGTATTGAGTAGGTTTATGTCAAAACCAGGGAAGGAGCATTGGACAACATTGAAGCAGGTTTTCAGGTATTTGTGTGGCACTAGTGATTATGGTCTGTGCTACCAAGGAAGACCAGGATTGGACAAAGTTTTGGACATTCGTGGCTTTGTTGATGTAAACTGGGGTGGAGATATGGATCAGAGAATATCTACAAGTTGGTATGTGTTTAACCTATTTGGCGGTGAAGTCAATTGGATGAGCAAGAGACAGTCTGTAGTGGCACTTTCAACTATAGAGGTAGAATACATGGCATCCACTCATGCAAGCAAAGAAGCAGTTTGGTTGTAGAGATTGTGTTCAATTATGGGGTTACTACAATGAGCTATAAGGATAGATTGTGACAGCCAAAGTGAAATTTTCTTGGTAAAGAACCGTGCGTATCATCCAAAGACAAAGCTCATGAGTCATTGATATTCAATTTAACTTTGTGAGGGATATTTTTGAGGACAAAAATGTTTTGTTGGTAAAGTTGGAAACTGTGAAGAATGTTGCAGATGCATTGACAAAGTCTGTGAGAAATGAGTTGTTTTCTTGGTGTAGAGAAACAATGGGCGTTGTAGGGCTGGACCAATTACTAAGCTCTCCTGTGATCCCCTGTGTGGAAAAGAAAACAACAAGTGGGAGAATGTTGGGTGTGTGTTATATTCTTTCCACAACTAGTCACACACATGGGGGGGTCACAGGGTGGGCGTAGCCCCCTCTTTGTCGGGTTTCAAGGGGGTGGTAGCCCCCTTGTATGGAGTCCGAGGTAACTCCCCGGAAATTTGTTTTTGGACCCTATATTAGGTGGGAGGACCTACCTATGGTTTTGTGCCTGAGTTTCGCACATAGTTTTGGGCATGATAGTTTTTTGCCCATGGTATTTTGTAGATTTGATCAAGGGAACTACGGTTATGTTCTAATCTAGGACTAATGTATTAGGGTTTATGAATGCTTCGGCATGTATATATATGTATTGTAACATTGAAAGGAACATAATGAAAAATCAATCTAGTAGTCCCGATTTTGGATCCAGGGGAAAATCTTTGTGTATTTATTTTGTGTTTCTCACGATTGTATATTTTTTTATTTTTGATAATTCATTTGCAGGTAATTTCTGTATAGGGTTAAAACCTACACATCATTAGTTGAAGAAGTAGACTTCACTGGAATGAAGTGCGCTACCTTTATAAACCTATCAACCGCAACCATGATAAAATCATGTTGTCTAGATGTCTTCAATGAACCTGTAATGAAATCCATGGAAATGAAATCCCATTTCCACTATGGAATCAAAATCAATTGTATTAATCCACCTGGATGCTTACATTTTGCCTTTACCTCTTGACAATCTAAGCATTTGACCACAAACTCTGCCACTTCTTTAGATTCGACCAATAATAGAATTTTTTCATCGATGTCAATGCCTTTTGGTATCCTAGGTGTCTTGAATACGACTTACATGAAAGAATCGCGAGATATTCTTCTTGAGCTCACTGTCATTCGAAACATATATCTTGTCCCTAAATATGATCAAAGCATCTGTTGTAAGACGATAGTCCACATCCTGATAAACTGTACCCTGTTGTAAACTGTGCATAAGCTCCCTAAACGTGTCATCGTGTTGTCCTACCTATAAGATCTGATCCTGTAAGTCTCTCTCATAAGAACTCATAATTGTTATATGATTCACCTGCACTCCCCTGCTAAGAGCATCTGCAACCCTATTCTCCTTACCTTTGATGTACATTATCTCAAAGTCAAATTCACTAATCGTAGCCAACCATCTAGCTTTCCTGGAATTCATATTCGGTTGGTCAAATAGATACCTCAATCCACTGTGATCGTTCATAAATACAAACCTCCTGCCAAGAAGATAATGTCTCCACATCTCCAATGCATGGATGATCGTTGCCAACTCAAGATCACATGTCGGATAATTCTTCTCGTGCTCATTCCGTTTTCATGACTCGTAGCACACTACTTGTCATTCCTGTTTCAGGACTCCATCAAGTCCTCTCTTGCAGGCATCTATACACACCACAAACTCTTTGCCTGGGTTTGTGATCTTTAAAATTGGGACATTTGTCAACCACTGCTTCAATTGCTCAAAACAAGTTGCACATTCCTTTTTCCATTCAAATTTCTGACCTTGTCTCTGTAGTGACATAATAGGATATGCAATTTGAGAGAAGTTCCTAATGAAGCTCCTATAATAACTTGCTAGCCTTGGAAACCATATGCCCTGGATCTACTGTTATGCATTGGAAACCACATGCCCCAATTAATGTACCTTTCTCTGAAAGAAACTACATTTACTGAGCTTATCATACAATTAGTATAGTTTATATTGGTATTTTTTCATGCTTAATTAAAAAAAAAATGATAAGGATTTTTAAAAACTAAAAAAAAAATTGATAAATATTTTTAAAAATTAAAAATTTAAATTTTATGGAGTTTGAAAATCAAAATGCTTAATCAATATATTTTAAATAATAAGAAATCATAATATTGTCTATAATTTGATTGTAAGAATAAATATTATTTCATCTAATTTTCAATATTTTTTATCAAAATATTCAAAATTTAAACGTAAACAAATTTTTGAAAATGTTACAATTATTCTTATATTTAAAAATACATTTTAAATAATAAGAAATAGATTTAAATATATATTTAAAAAAATAAATCACACCTCCAGCTTTGTTCATTAATATCAAAAATAAATTCTTTGCTTTTCATTTGGCAGCCGATAAAACATGATCTGAATTTCAGATTCTAGTTGTCATCTACAAATATTCTTGATTCTTAAGGAGGGTCTACTTATAAGGTTTCTCTTTGGTATTTTTTTCCTCATTAACTGTGGAATCTTAATAGTAGTCGAAAGTGATCTAGTCCACGATTTCATGCTTGCCTCAGAAGCCATGGCAGCTGACGACCGCATGTACATGAAAGTCTCTCTAGAATTTATTAGAACGACATTGATATTTCTCTTTTTATTTAATTGTTTCAGAGAATTAAGGAACTAAATTACATTGGCTCACATGGGCATGGATTCATTTTAATTGCGTTACATTACACTAGGTTATATGTGTATTGATTCATTTTAATTGAATTATATATTAGGATAGATTGATTTGTTTAATTGTTTTATTTTGGTTTTTTTGGACGAGTACTTTTTTGAATGAATTTTTATTTATAAATATATAAATGGATAAATAATTTATAATTATATTTAAGTGTTGTGATTAAATATTTAAATATAAAAGAAACAATAATTCAAAAATTAAGATTGGAAGGTTAGATGTTTTTTTTCATTGTCCATCCAAAACATATAGGTGGAAGGTCAACAACTCTAAAAGCTAAAGTTCCTAATTACAATTTTTTTTTTTAATTAGTTAGAATAATTTGGGAAAAAACCACCCAATTATCTCAAAAAACCAGATATATCAATTACTTATGACTTTACAAGAGTGAGAGAGCCTACTCCTTGAACATTATCACAAGAGACTAAAAATATTCCTTATAAAATTTGAAATTAAATCAATAAAATAATATCTCATTATACTAACGACTCAATCATCTCAATTTTTTTGTTTTAATAAAGCCTACTGTTACACTAATATAAAAATATAAAAGGTTAAAAAATATACAAGTACTCAACGTAGGGATATATATTAATTTGATAAAGGTGTTTTGTTAGCTTTCCAAGTCTAAGCGTTCATTGTCCCCTTTCACAATTTCCGAGTCTATTTATGCTTGTCCCAATCAATCAAACTCATGGTCGGGGTTAAATTTGACCTTGTTTCCATGTTTTATGTCTTTTTAGACGTCAAATACTTGTTATTTCAAAATATATACATTATTTTTGACTGACTAATAATTTTAAAAACTGTCATATTGACGGGCATGTTAAAAAATGACCAATTTTAATTTGTTTTTATATATATTTATATATGTGATGTCCCCAGTAATTATAAATATTTAATTATTGTAGTTAAACAAACTGGATATTATTATAAGTTATACATTTATTTATTTTGATTAAGCTATACACGAAGTGAATGTCGTAATGATGACAATCATGTATTTCTCACATGTCAGGTAGTTAGGGTAGGCGGTTACCTATCCCTAACTACTTCCTTGAAGATTTATTCTCAAGGAAGGGATCAAGAGGGTATGCGTACCTGAGATCAAAGAAAGGTTGAACTAAGAATGAGAACACCGTGCTAATATGTCAGACAAGATTATTTCGGCTTCACGAAGCTAAGTCTGGTTAGGACCAGATAGTTGTAGCATGTGAAGATTGATAGTTTAAAGAAACATCCTGCATGTGAGGGACAACTCAGGGGGAGACTCAGGCTGGAATAGCTAGTCTCATGGTTGGGAGGAAATTGGCAAGTGACTTTAGAGTCTGGGACTAAGCAGTCGACAAAGATTTGACAAATATTCAGATAAGTATATCCTTGTGTTGTATAGGTAGAAGGCCTACTTTATAGCTGAAAGATTTAATGTGTTGAATTGAAAGAAAGACTTATTTACTGAAAGATTTATTATATACAATTAAAGAAAATATTTACTAATTTGTTGAAGAGAATTAAAGTACAGTTCAAGTAAATCCTTTAAAATAGGATTGCAGGAAATTTAACTTATAAACATGAAATTAGCCCCTACAGGGAAAGAGAGTAAGGAAAACTAAAAGTGTAAGATTAGTAATTGTTTCGATGGAAACAAATCCTTACAGAGCATATAGTTTATACAACTTGAATTGTTACAATGTAAACAAAATCGCAAGAACGGACAAGATTCTGAGTAGAGAATTAGGTTACAGTTCTAATACAGAGAAAAACTAGAACTATCCTAAATATTTCTTATCACACATAACAGGTAACCATTATACCTTTAAAGCTAGAAAATAAATATGAATTGCAAGTTATCAAACATCTGTCAACTAGAAGATAGACTTATCATAACACTCCCTTGAAATCCTCGGTACTGTTAATATACAGGAGGAAATGCTTTTTGACAAAGTTAACTATACAATCAAAATCCGAACTCAATTGGATAAAAGAAAACAATTTGTTCATGAACTCGAGGGTTCCGTCTTAGTAAAGCAGGGACACACCCTCATAAACATAATATTTTTGGGTTATCCCTGTGGGAAACCCATGTTTTAACATTCAGGAAAACCAAGAGTAAGCTGATGCCGAAAGACCCAACTAGACATAAACTTATCAAAAATAAATAGAGAAGCATCTCTTGAAAGACTAGTCTGAACCATCTATGCCGGCATAATTGTTTCCAATGCAGAGAGACTCCATTCTTTACAGAAAGACAAGTTTAAAATTATTACAAGCCAGAATGCAAATTTAACTGAAGATTCAGATGGATTAATCCCTCTCTTCTAACTCTAACACCAAGGGGGTATCATAGCTTGAACGATACACATTACCCGACAACCAAGCATGGATGTAGTTTTGTAAAGCTTGGCATACCGAATGGCAGACTTGAACCCCATCAGTCATTCCGAACTAGAAGGGCGTTGAAACCCTTCAGCAGTACCTAAACAAGAAAAAAAGCATAATCAGAATAAGGAATGTAACAGAGTAAGCGAGTAAGAAAATGCATTGAGAGTGAAACACTGTACCTAGGATTTGAATAGCAATTTAGTCACCACCTTCTGGAATTAAGAGCTTGGAAAGGAGTCTGGTAGACTTGTAGACAGGGTCAGAACCTTAAAATTCAACACATAGACCATTATGGAAGCCAGAGGAAGATGTTAAGTGTAAACCCTACCTATTCGAAGAGCTTGAAACTTTAGACTGAAGATGAACACCCCTACCAGAATCGGGAGAATACCAAGGGTAAGCTGCAATCGAGTGCCATAAGGAGGAGAGTTTCCATATCCACCGTCCGATGGGTTGCCCTCCGGAGAGCCGTGGATGAGGAACTCTTACCGAGGGCATGGCATACAACTGTGCTGCACTCTGAAAATTCCAGAACAACGATTCTGCCAAATATAGGGGCAAACCATAACCTTACAGTTAGAGCTTGGTGTAAGTCATGTACCCAAGGTCGAATTAAACGAATAACAGTGGAACTTTAATGCTAGGTACTCAGATAATTAATTGACCTTAAGTCGTATGGTACCGGGAGGTGACTTTAATGTTATATGCTCAGACATGTAAATGACAAAAGAATTGTATGATGCCGAAAAGATTATACCATACATATGTAACACAATCATTTGCATAGTAATGTCTTTTAAATAAAAAACTATTCTATTAATATAAATTCTGTGCCTTTAAGGTGTAAAAAGTAATGAAAGGTAAGAAATTGACTATCTCATGTTTTATTTTGTTTTTGTCTATTTGTCTTTACTTAGGCATATTAACGTGGGTTTGTGACAATATATATGGTTTATGTCAAGTTTCAACCTTACCTAAATTAAAATTGAAGGGCTATAGGTTTAAATCACTTCAATTAATTGGTACCATGGGTTGGTGAATTTTTACCTCCCAGGCAGATGGACTGTCAAGTATTTATAAAAATTCTGGATTGTACAGTTATTTTAACATTGTATATATGAAAATTTTGGATTGTATGGTTCTTTTAACATTCTTTTCCATTTGACAGATCTATCACATATTTTGTCTCTTTTTGTGATCACTGATATTATGATAATATCAAATCCTATGTGGTGGATTGTGGTCCTAACTCCTGATCATGAAACAAAAATATTGGAACTTAGAAGAGTGTTGGTGTTATAGGTTATAACTTATATTTTTTTTCCTTCTCTTTGCAATTTTTCCATCCCTCTAGTCGGCCAAATGGAGCACTAAAGGATATCGAAAAGTTATACCCCACTCTTTTAGTTTACCTGCCACACAGAGTTGGAAAATAGACCTGAATGATGGAATTATGAAGGGTAAATTTCTTTTAAAAAAAATCAAGATTGTGAAACCTTTTAAATTTGAGAGGTAATTTGGTTTTGAAATTAATTGATTAGAAAATCATCCAACAATTTTACAAGGCAGGTACCTGTCTATTTACTTACAAGTGGCGGATTCCGCCAAATTACCAAAAGGTTGGAGCAGATCTATTGTTTTCATCTTCACGGTTGTTTCTCGGATCTATCCTACGCTCAACATCAAAAGAGGTATGCTCAAATTTGCTTTGGAGTGAAGGAATTTGTTGCAAATTCTTTTGTTTTCAACTTTTGTTCAGATTTGTTTCAATTCATGGGATTGCCAAAAGATGTTAAGCAATTGAGGATGCACACGATCAAAAGAGGTATGCTCAAATTTGCTTTGGACTAAAGGAATTTGATACAAATTCTTTTATTTTCATCTTTTGTTCATATTTGTTTTAATTCATGGGATTGCCAAAAGATGTTCAACAATTGAGGTATTTTTTATTATTAGACATAAACGGTTTCTGTCAATTGGTATGGGCAAGTGTTTTAGGGTTTATGGGTTCTAGATGGGCTTGGATTTTAAAGAAATAGTATTTTTTTTATAAAAGGAACTTGTCGGGTTGTTAGAATTAAGCTTAAATGGAAGCAATGAATTTTATCCAGTTGTGGTTGATTCTTCATATTTGGTTCAAAGTTGGAATCTTTTGGGTAAAGAGGCTTTGCAAATAAAATTATTCACAATACATTAGTTTATTGAGCTAGAAACTCATTCGCCCAAGCATATTGTTTGTATCTCATAATATGGTGAAGGATTAAAAGAAATAAATTAAAATAAAATAAAAACCTAGTGCATTCATGGTTATGATATTTGAAGGTTGTTATGTTAATATTTTCTTAAGATAAAGGGATTTGCAACCATTCAAATGAAATTTTTATTAGTCCTTCCCTAGAGACTATATGACTTTCCTTCTTAGTTTGTTACCTCATTTTTCGTAATTGTAATGGAATTTGGAACCATTATAAAACTTATAGAGTTGAGTTAATTATTTAAGATAGGAGAAGAATAAGCTTGAAAAGTGAAAACCTGATCTATGTTAAAGTGGCAGAGAAGACAAATACAAACAATCGAAAAAAAATCTTAAAGTAAAAACTAAATCAAAATTTGACCCATTTTAAATATGTAGTTGTAAGCTAAGACCTAAGAAATAAAAGAACCACAAAATCTTTAAAAAATTAGCCAAAAACAAAGTTTTTGGAGTGTAATATGAAAGTGCAAAACCTGTTTATATTTGTGATTACAATGTTTCTGGTAGGATAATTATAGTTTAACTAAATCCAACAGTTAGGAACTTGTACCCAGTCCAACCTAGCAAGTGTTGAAGCTCACCCCCCATAAGTGTCAATGGAAATTTTATTTTTGATTACAATGTTTCTGGTAAGATAATTATAGTTTAATTGAATCCAATACTTAGGAAGTTGTGCCAAGTCCAACCTAGCAAGCGCCGAAGCTCACCCCCAGTAAGGGTTAGTGGATAAATTTGGGTTGTGGTCAATGAGGTAGGGGACTAGCCATTGCTGGAAGTGAAGTCAAATTACTGCAATAAAAATTAGAAAAAAAAAAAAAACATTTACAAGTTGCAATTTACCATAGATGTTTAAAATAGATGGTTATTTTTTGGTAAATGAACATTAATTTTATGCCATATATTTTGTTTTCTATGCGAAATTTTATCGTGAATGACCTCAAAAAGTGAGGCTTAAAAAGAAAATTTAAAAAGATTGGGAGAAAACATGTCCAAAAATTTAAACATTAACCCACCAGAAAAGTTAAAAAGTAAAATATTTATGTAATAAAAAAATTCCATATGTAATATGGGGTTTTATAAATTTATTAAATTGAAAAAAAATAGATAGTTTAAATATGAATTAAAGAGAAGATTAAAAAATATAAATTAAAATAAAGTTTTTTTTTGGGTTAAATATATATATATATATATATATATATATATATATATATATATATATATATATATATATATATATATATTTATAATTAAATAATAACCAAAATATGAGAAAAAACAATATAGAAAATGATAATAAAAAAAAAAAGATTTAAATGAGTTAAATACTTTAAAAAATTAATTAATTAATTAATATTTAGAATTATCTATTAATTTAGGGTGATGTATTTACGATCTCTCTGTGTAATAATTTAGGGTGATATATTTACGATCTCTCTGCGGTAATAATTTAGGGTGATGTATTTATGATCTCTCTGCGGTAATAATTTAGGATGATGTATTTACGATCTCTGCGGTAATAATTTACGATCTCTCTGCGTTAATAATTTAGGGTGATGTATTTACGATCTCTGCGGTAATAATTTACGATCTCTCTGCGGTAATAATTTAGGGTGATGTATTTACGATCTCTGCGGTAATAATTTACGATCTCTCTGCGTAATAATTTAGGGTGATGTATTTACGATCTCTTTGCAGTATTAATTTAATATCTTTTATAACGAGCCATTTGCTGTGACTAAAAACTCGTGGGTTTTTACCTTTGGATCTACGGTCAATCCAATCTGGGGCAAGTGTGATCTACAGTCAGGTTTGTTGATATCAGGTGCACACATTCCTTATCTTTTTCTAATACATATTTGCTCATATATTTTCAAGTATGAATATTTCACCACAGCTACCAAAGATTACCAAGGCAAACCTAGCACAGTTACTCTACAAGGCTTTTATGAGTATATAGAGTCTTTAGAGAAACATAGAGAAGAAAGAGAAGTCAAGCTACAAAAAGAGTTAGAAGCCATGCTGGAAAATAAATTTGCATCTCTTGAAAACACGATCCAAAAACAAATAGAAAATAAACTAGAACTATTGGAGAATAAAATGGTGGCAATGGAGACTAGGTTGCAGGTTATAGAAAAACAAAACCAAGATACTAACCAAACATCCCAGCAAGGAGATGTTGATACTTTAGAGAGTTTTAAAATGAAGGACATGATTAAAGAACTAGAAGAAAAAGTTAATAGCTGCCTCACCCTAAATAATGTGGTAGATAAATTAGATATCAAACCAATTAAAGATGAAATGAAAAAATTAATAGAATTAGACCATGAGCGTAACAAAAGGGCCTTGAACCTTATAATCTTCGGTTTAAAAGAGGAGGTAGATGAGGATACTTTAGCCATAGCCCAAACAAAATTACATAATAGATTACAAATTGAAACAACGTGTCTCACAGAAGCAACAAGGTTGGGGAAATTAACTGAGAATAAAGGAAGACTAATCCGACTAAAAGTGAGCTCTACTGATCATAAGTATGACATACTTAGTAAAACCTCTATTCTAAAAGGAACGGGATTATTTATAAATGAAGATCTCATTCCAGAAGATCAAGCAGAATTAAGAAAGGAGGTTCAAAAGGTAAAAGAAGTTAGGAAGGAAGGAAAATGGGCAATAATCAGAAATAGAAAAGCCTTTATCCGAGATAGAAACCAAAAAGATAGTAATAAATAGCAATTCAACATGCTCCAAATTCTTTCTTGGAACTGCCGAGGTTTTCCATGGAACAAAGGCCCCAAGCTAAGTTGGATCTCAAATGATGTTGATATTATTTTGCTTGTTGAAACTTGGGAGCACGAAGAATCTAAGGTCCCTAACATAGATGGCTTTACGCTATGGTCTACCTGGAACAAGCAATCCTCCCGTAGAGGCATTGGGGGAATAGCTTGTTACATTAAGAAGAACATCTCCCCCCATGCTAGGATTTATAAAAACGACCCTTACAACCAATATAGTTGGATAGAGATCACTGACATTAATAATAAAAAGACCTACATAGCAATATGTTATTTTCCCCCCATCAATTCTAACTTCTATAAGAAGAAGAATCTAGATAAAAATAGTCCCTACAATGGTTTAGAGAATGATATTTCTAGCCTAAGGAATGAAGGTAATATCCTTTTAATAGGTGACTTTAATGCTTGAACTTCAAGCAACCAAGCTATTATTCTAAGCAATCATTCCAACCCTAATCCTCTTTGGTTAGACAAAGACCCTACTCTGGCTAGTAGGTACAAAAGGAGCTCTGAAGACCTCAGGGAGAATTTGTTTGGGTTGGAGCTAGTCAAGCTCTGTAGTGCTCAGGATCTCATAATTTTCAATGGTCTAAAGAAGTGGCCCAATTCTAGCCAGATGACCTACATCCATGGGCTTGGTAGCAGCGTGGTAGACTATGTTATTTCTGATCTCCCTTTATACAACGAAATAATAAATTTTGACATCTTAAATGACCACGAGCCTGACTCTGATCATAGGCCTTTACTTATAACTCTCAATTTTGTCATGCATAGAGATCCCATAGAAAATAATCCTTATAGCCAAAAGAACCTAATATTTGATAGAAATAAAAACAATCTCTTTCTAAATGAATTAAAAACTAATTTGCTTCATTTATCTAGTATAGACAACATAGAAGACCTATATCATAATTTTACTACAACCCTCTCATATTATATTAACAAGTTCTCAATTGAAGTTTCAAATAATAAAAGAAATAGCAAAACCAACCCATGGTATGACAAATATTGTAAAAGTGCGAGGAGAGAAATTAAGGAAGTTGTTAATGAATCTCTTAAAATGGGCAAGATAAAAATATACAAAGCCCTAACTAAAAGGAAAAAGAGGTAGTACATTCGTAAAAGACAAGAGAATCTCTTACACCTCTCTAAGGTAGATCCTAAGAAATTTTGGAGGCAGATTCTGACTAGGAAAACTAAAGATAATATAAAATTTCTTTACACGATTGGAATTCCTATCTTAAAAAGCTTTATGAATCTCCAAATGTCATGGATAACTTTGAAACCTTGCTCACAACAAAAGAAGTTTTCTCATTAGAAGACATTGATTTTGGGGTTAAACGCCTGGCAAATGGGAAAGCTAAGGACATCGAAGGTTACCAGGCAGAAATCTTAAAAATTGGAGGTCCTGTCCTCATCCCCCACATCCACAAGCTTTTCAATCAAGCAGTCAAGCAAGGGTTCCCTAAACCATGGACTAAGAGCCTCATTATCCCTATTTTTAAAAGTGGGGATACAAATAACCCCTCTAATTATCAGACCATTATGATCAGCCCTCTCTTAGCCAAGCTATATGGTATTATTTTGGAAAAGAAGTTGAGCATATGGCTTGAAAGTGAAGGTAAGAGGGCTAAAGGCCAAGCGGGTTTTAGAAGGCATCACTCAACAACATACCACCTCGTCACGCTTAGGATCATTGTGGAGGAATGTTGTAATGATAAATCCAATCTCTTTTGTTGCTTTGTGGACTTTAGAAAGGCTTTCAATATGGTTCCTAGAAACAACCTTTGGAATATATTAGAAGAGCTAAAGGTTCCTTTCGAGTTGAGAGCTACCGCTATAAGATTATACAAGAATGTAATTGCCAAGCTAAAAACAAATGAGGGGTGGTCGAAAGATATTAAATATAATATTGGAGTTAAACAAGGTTGTCCCCTCTACCCTACCCTATTTTGCATTTACATCGACAAGCTTGAAGGTTATTTAGAGGAAGCAGGTTGTGCTGGCACGATCTTAGCTGGGATAGTCATCATCCTTCTTCTCTATGCTGACAATATTGTTCTTAGGTGCCCATCTGATCTTGATAAGCAAGTTAGGCTTCTTAAGGATTTCTGCTCTACCATGGGTATGACTGTTAACACTGAAAAAACAAAAGTTATGATTATCAAATCCAAGAAGTACACTTACGCTAATTTTATGTATGACAATAATAACTTGGAGGAAGTGTATTCTTACAAGTACCTAGGAATTGATATTCATCACAAGCTCAACTGGAACTATAGCATTGAGAAAAGGATTAATGGGGGGTGGAAAGCTTATTTTGGTCTTGAAAATAATTGTAAAATGGAAAACCTCGTAATGTGGGATAAAAAGAAGTTCCTCTTTGAAACTTTAGTCATTCATGTTATCTTATATGGATGTGAGTTCTAGAGTTGCAGCATCTCTAGAGAATCTTGGAGAAAGATTGAGCAAATCTAGAAGCGTTTTATAACGTATAACCTGAAAATTAAAAGCAATACACCCTATCCTATTATCCTTATAAAAGTAGGTCTTTCCCCTATCGAGAGCCTAGTTATGACTAGGATTCTATTGCACAAGCACAAACTCAATAACATAGGAGATCATAGACTTCCTAAGCTAGCTTTAAATTCTAGCCAAAACCACCTAAGGCTCAAGCGGGGATGGTATAAAGACACAAAGGCCTGGTTAAACATTTGGGAGATCAACGAGAATGATGCTTTGCAAAACATTAATAACATTAAAAATATTGTTACTTCTAAGTTCAAAGAAAAAATGTGGTGTGAGAAAGATTTAGCAGCTAAAAGAAAATTAAGTTATTATAAGAAGGTCACCCCACCCTAGAAGATCAAAAGTATCTCTCTGTTTTAACTAGCTCAAAGAAGAAAATTAATATAGTGAAGATTAGAATGAACTCACATGAGCTCCATAGTGAAACAGGTCGTTGGGCAGTTCCTAAAACGCCATGGATGGAAAGGATTTGCCATCTCTGTGAGAATAGGAACATTGAGGATGAAAACCACTTCCTCTTAGAGTGACTCACGTACAACCACATTAGATCTCAGTTTCATAATCTTTGTCGCAACACTGACCTTCCTAGCCTTTTACAATGTCAAAATTATAGTGAGCTCGGGAGGCTTCTCTCCAAGTTTTTTGAGCATAGGAATAAAATCTTAAATCAAACTAAATAATTTGTTTCTTTAGGTCCGATAGACCAAAGTTTGGTCTCAGTGGACGTTAACCACCACCATCATCATCATAATTTTTATTTTTATAACTTAATTTATCTAAAAAGAAATGAATATATATATATAAAACTAACTTTGTAAATAAAATAATTAATTGAATAATATTTATTCATTAAGTTTTATTTTTATTAATTCATTAATTATTAACACATTAATTTAAAAATTAACTATAAATTTAATGATTTAAAAATTAAATAAAAAAAAATTAGTTGTGAATGTTTCATTTAATTATTTTTATTTATTTTGAATATTTTATTTGTAATTATAATTTAATTAATTTAAAAATTAACTATAAATTTAATAATTTAAAAATTAAATATAAAAAAATAGTGGCGAATATTTCATTTAATTATTTTTCTTTATTTTGAATATTTTATTTGTAATTATAATTTAATTGATAAAATTTACAAAAGTATATTTATTCTACTTATTCGAATTTGATTTAATTAATTTTAAGAATTAAAAATATTTTGAATAAAATTCTTTAAAATTGTAAATATATCAAATAATTAATTTTTAAATTAGACTAAATTTATTAATTTAAAATAATATTAAAGTTTTGTATAATAAATAATTTTTGGAAAAAATAATTTAACTAAATCAAATGTATTTTTTACTTATCTTATTTATAAATTATTTAAATACAATTACTTTTTTTTAATAAATTTATAATTTTTTTAAATATAAAAATAATATATTACTAAATCACGCTAATATCAATGGAGACAAAATATCTAATTTCTTTTTTTTGTTTTTGCTAAAGCAAGAACCGTACCTTCTATTTCATTAAATCGGAAAACAAATTACATAAAATACAACAATTCCAAAGGAACTGTGGGCCAAAGAAATATCAAACCACATAAAGCTTAGGTCACCGAGCTAAAGGCTTAAAGCCGAGCCAAGGTCCCACAATCAAAACTACAAAACCCACGAAATACAAACAAAAGCCGAGACAGTTCGATCCCCCTTTAGAGATCAGACAGTCGGGGCTTAAATCGGGGCAAGAACATGCAACCACTTTAAAATTAGAAACGGACCCGATGAGGAAATAGGGACTGTTCTAAAAGGATTTCGCGTCCGAATAGGGGGATAATCCTCGAGCATGTAGTCCGCCCAAAATCCACCAATACCCATCATGAAGCGCAACAAGCACAGAAGATAAGGCACACCCGGACCTGCATACTTAACCTCGATCATTGAATCACCTCGCCAGATCCAACGGCGGAGGATAATATCGCAAGACCTAAAAGCACGGAAAATGACCACGCGATAAACGCCCTGGACCCACCAACATGCACGCTTAATCTTGACCGTGGATTCGTCGTGCTTGATCCAACGGCTGTGGGACATATTGCACGCGCCAAAAGCACTGAGAATTACCACACGATGAGGGCGGTATTCCTTCCCGTCCCTTGGCCACGTGTTGCTTTGTGAGTGGAATCACTCCCAACTCCGAAAAACCACTTTCAGCTTGAAGGCCTTGCGATAAACCAGAAACCACCCAACGAGCGGTCTTGCCACCACAGAAAGAAAAACTGGGGTTTTTGAGTCTACGCGATAAACGCCATGGACCCACCAACATGCTCGCTTAATATTGACTATAGAATCGTCGTGCTTGATCCAACGACTATGGAACATATCACACCCGCCAAAAGCACCGAGAATTACTGTGCGATGAGGGCGGTATTCCTTCCCGTCCCTTAGCCACATGTTGCTTTGTGAGTGGAATCGCTCCCAACTCTGAAAAACCACTTTCAGCTTGAAGGCCTTGCGATAATCCAGAAACCACCCTGCGAGCGGTATTGCCACCACAGAAAGAAAAACAAGGGGTTTGAGTCTGTCGAGAGAGCCAGGAATCTGGTCCCTCGCACCAACCCATCTCCTCGGGCGACTGAATTAAAGGAGGCTGAAAATTCCTCCATCTAGCCGTCTATCCGAGAAACAACGTCTGCCAAGCAACCTCCTCCAGAGACTTCTACATTTGTTCTTGCCAGGGTTGAGGAGGCCAACAGTGACCTGCATCCCAAAAATGACCTTACTTCGGAAATAACACTTCATAAATAAACAAAAACATTTCATCAATAGACCAAATCAATTAGACCCCGTCTTTGTGGCTCTATTGCGAAACACCATTCTATCATCATCCGCCTGATCTTGACACAACACCTTTAATCTATTCTGAGGCATCTCTTGCCAACTCAGCTCGACCCAGCTTTTGGTGCAGAGCACCCCTTGATTGGCCAGGATGTCCGCCAATTTATTTTTTGTCCTTAGCACATGGGTAAAACTCACGGTACGTAAGCCTAGGAGGTGAAGTTGAATCCGTTGAAAGACCTGAAGCAACCTCCAGTGTTTTGAGACTTTTTTGGCTCCATGCCATAGCTGATTCTCTTGACCGAGTTAATGATTAACTCAGAATCAGCTTCAACTATTATATTTTGGAGATTATTCTACTTCAGGAATTCTAAACAATGCTCAAGAGCCATTAATTCTGCCATATTATTCGTGGCTCTTCCCAAATGGAAATGGAAAATAAAAAGGATACAACCATTCTCATCCCTTAACACCCCTCCAAAGCTAGCAATACCCGGGTTGCCTTTTGAGGCCCCATCAATGTTGTATTTCAAAAAACCCTGTGGGAGGGGATGCCAGTAATCCTGCTTAGTGTCCAGTTTCATTACCTTCCTATCCAAGCCCTGTGGTATAAGCCCCTGCATACCCAACTGAAGAAGTATCTGCATTTTAGCTTCTGAAGGTGGATTCTTTAGGGAAGTTCTCACATTAGTACCTACCGCCTCCTTAAGTTGTCTTAAGATCTGCTAAAAAATGCGTTGGGAGGAACTTTTTTCATTTTTGAAGGTTCTTTTGTTCCTTTCTTTCCAGACATTCCATATTATGAAGCTTGGCGCTAAAACCCAAAATGAGCAAAGAAATTCATAATCAGAGAAGTTTCGTCTCCAGTTATTTAGGGTGTTGATAATGCTTCCTTTGTCCCTGTCTGTTTGTTGGAAAATAGTGGCAAAAGTATCCCACAAATTGGAGGTGAAAATACAATCATTAAGAAGGTACTCCATTGTTTCCTCCTAGGCCTCACAGAGCTGGCATCTGGAAGGGCCCAGAACACCCCTCTTCCGAATGTTTTCCCAAGTCAGAATTTTCTTATGATGAACCAGCCACATGAAGAGTTTGATCTTCATCCATCCTTGATGCCTCCATAGGTTCTGCCAAACCCTATTTGGTACATTGGAGTCCAGCTCAAGGAGTTTGCGTTTTGCCTCCTTAAGATTGAAGGTACCTTCATTATTGTTACCCCATCTAAGTTGGTCATGCCCACCTGTCACTAAAATTTTCCTTTGGTCCAACATTTTCAGAAGTGCCTCAGCTTTTGCTTTCAAGGGGCTATCATCCTTGTAATCTATATTCTTCCAGGTTCTCCATTTTCCTTCACTATTGGTTTGATCCCAAAAATCTTTTACCCTAAGAAACCCTTTGGTATCAGTTTCTTTCTTGAGGTCCAGAAAGTCCTCTCTTAACAATGCAGGTTCTTATTTCCATTTATCCTCCCAAAACAAAGCAAGATCTCCCTCTCTGATTTCCCAGAAACTATTCTTTTGTACTAAGCTTTTATTCTCCCAGGCCTTATTTCAGATGTGTGAGCCTTTTATGATGTCATTCATCCTTATGTGATCATTGTCTTGCCAAGTGCTGAAATATTTTTCTTTCCAGATACTAGCCCACTGAGCCTTTGGATCTTTTACCCAACACCACCATAATTTGGCCTTTAAGACTTTGCTTAGTACTTCCGAATCATCCAATCCAAGACCCCCATGATATTTAGGTTTGAAAATCTTATCCCATGCTACCAAGGCCCATTTCTTTCTCTGCTCCCCCTTACCCCAAAGAAAGTCTCTTTGAATGGTTCTAAATTGTTGCAAAACTCCTTTTGGAGTTGGAAGGGCTGATAGCATGAAGACGGGGATAGATTAAAGAATAGCTTTTGTAAGCACTAATCAACCAGCCAAGTTTAAAGATCTCGTAGTCCATTTCTTGATTGTATCTTGCATCTTGTTAATCACCGGCTCCCAAATTCTTGTGTGCAAAGGTTTATCAGTTACAGGAACTCCCAAGTATTTGGAGAGAAGGACATCCCTTTGAAAGCCCAGAATTCTGGAGATATTTCTCTGAATATAAATATTGGTATTAAAGAAAAAAATCTTAGATTTGGAGAGATTGACTTCCATACCTGTAGCCATGGCAAAGTCACACAAGATTTGTTTATAGGCTAGAGCTTCTTTGACCGTGGGGATTCCCTGCAGCATGGTATCATCAACAAATTGTTGATGGGACAAAACCTGTCCAGTCTCAAAAAGTTGGAGCCCCTTGATGTTGCCAACTTCTTTCCCATGCTTGATTGACCGACCAAGTCCTTCCATCATGAGGATGAAGAGAAAGGGAGAGAGCGGATCTCCCTACCTGAGGCCTCTTGAAGAAGTAAAAGTCTTGGAGGGAGACCCATTAACCAAAATTGAAAAGCTAGAAGAAGTTACCATGGCCATGACCCATCTTACCCAGTTATGATCAAACCTAAAAGCTATAAGGACCTTCTTGATATGGGTCCAATTCAACTTATCATAAGCTTTGGCTAGGTCCAATTGCATTATCATGCCAGCCTTCCTGTTGCTTAACAATGAGTGCACCACCTCATGTGCTTGAATGATATTATTGAGAATTTGTCTGCCCTCCACATAACCAGTTTGCTCCACAGAAACTACTATAGGAAGAAAAGTAAAAGTCTTGGAGGGAGACCCATTAACCAAAATTGAAAAGCTAGAAGAAGTCACCATGGCCATGACCCATCTTACCCAGTTATGATCAAACCTAAAAGCTATAAGGACCTTCCTGATATGGGTCCAATTCAACTTATCATAAGCTTTGGCTAGGTCCAATTGCATGATCATGCCAGCCTTCCTGTTGCTTAACAATGAGTGCACCACCTCATGCGCTTGAATGATATTATTGAGAATTTGTCTGCCCTCCACATAACCAGTTTGCTCCACAGAAACTAGAATAGGAAGAAGTGGTTTGAGTCTATTGGCAACAACCTTAGAAATTATCTTGTACACCACATTGCACAAAGCTATGGGTCTAAACCTATCTGGAGTCTGAGCATTGTCCTGTTTGGGGATCAAGGAGATGAAGGAAGTATTGAGCACCTTCAAAATGGTTCTATTCATTCTGGAATCCTCCACCACATTCAAAATGTCTTGTTTAACAATGTTCCAGCAAGCTTTAAAGAAATCCACATTGAAACCATTAGGGCCAGGTGCTTTACCATTCTGCATTTCTTTGATGACCTCACTAACCTCCTCTTCAGTCACTGGCCTATTAAGATTGAATTTATCCTCTCTTGTTACAAGCCTAGGTATATGCCTTGTTAAGTCCCTGATAGAATGATCTTTGTCTGAAATGGTTTCCTTTGCTATACCTCGAAAGTGCTGGACTAACACAGTTTCTATTTCTTCATGAGAATTAAGAAGATGACCTCCCTCATCCTTGATCGAAGATATCCTATTATGAGATCTATTCGCCATGGTGGATCTATGGAAAAATCTAGTGTTTCGCTCCCCTTCTTTTAGCCATTGAACTCTAGATTTTTGTCTCCAAAATATTTCCTCTTGTTTACATAAATTCTCCCAGTCTTGATGATGTTTGGTAACTTGATCATTTCTGACTTTGTCAAAGCCATCCTTGATAAGGGCTTGATTGAGTTCCTGCATTTTGTCTTCAATAGCCTTTTTCGCTTCAAAAATATTGCCAAATTCATTCTTGTTCCAGTCTTTAAGTCTGATCTTGATGTGCTTTAGTCTTTTGTGTAGCAGAAACATTCTTGTACCCTGAATATGTAGATCTTCTGTCCACCATCTTGCAATGTTGCTGATGAAATCTGGGTGGGTGAGACAGATGTTCTCAAATCTAAAAGGTCTATTCTTGGGGGTGCCAATGCCCTGAACCTCAAGTTGTACAGGCCAATGGTCCGAGCCTCCAAAGGGGAGAATTCTCGCTATCATTTCCTTGTCAGTGAGCATAAGGTCCTTTGAGATTATGAATCTGTCTAACTTTGAGGCTACTTGAGACTCTCCTCCTCTTTTATTGTTCCAAGTAAAGAGGCCATTACTCATATCCATGTCAACTAGCTTCATACTATCTATAAACTTTTGAAATGCTATGGAGTCTTTGTTTAAAGTTTTGGTTCCTCCTTTTTTCTCTGAAAGTGATTTGATCATGTTGAAGTCCCCACCCATGATCCATGGTACTCCTACATGTCTATCTCTTAGATCCACAAGAGAATCTAGAAACCTGAGTTTATCATCCATTCTTTGAGGGCCATAAACATTTGTGACCAGATAAGTCTCCCTATCTCCCACAGGTTGAATAACCACTGATAAATAATTCCTAGATGCCTCAACATCTATTATGCCAAGCTTTTGGGGGTTCCAAAGAGTGAGTATGCCTCCTGCTGTATTATCTGCTTTAACTTCTAGAAACTCAAATCTATTGAGCCATTTGCTGTGAATCTATTTTATTTTTTGAATGGAACATTTAGTTTCCTGGATAAAGATCATATCTGGAGCTTCTTGTTTCATTCTATTGCTAAGTATTCTTTGTTTTCTTTTACTACCTAGACCTCTGATATTCCAAGATGTGAACTTCATTATTAAATATTTGTAAAGGAGTAACTGGCTAGGTCTTTCATCTGACCTGAATCTATCGTTAGCTTTCCACATTCCATCAATAACTTGTTCTGCTTTTTTCTGCCTCTTTTCTTTCCTAGGTTTCTAGGAGCTAATCCTGGTGTGGTTTTCATAGTTTTCACACCTTCGTTGTCTTGCCTTTCATTGTTTATTTTCCTTTCCAACCCTTTAGCCTACGTTTTCCATAGGAACAGTTGTTGTACTCTATTGAACTCTTCTTGAGGTACTGAGTCTACCCCTCCCATGGTTCCTTGTTTCAAGAACCCTTCCAGATCTAGGTGTTCTCTATCAAGAATCTCCTGTAGTTCATGACCCTCCATTCCCATCTCACTCTGGGTCATTTCTTGGTCCATCTCAAGTTCTGCATCACTCAACATAGTCTCTTTCTGTTTATTACTATCTTGTGTTTGTTCCTTATCTTCTTCTTTCTCCTTCTCCCCTGGGCTTCCTTCCATTACCTAATCTACTTTTGTTATTTCTTCCTCTTCTTCGAGAACTTGGAACCTGTTCAAACTGGCCAGTTTCCCTCCTTTTTGTTGTTGCTTTTGCCCCCTTTTCCTCTATATACCACTTTGTGAAAGTTTTCAGTATCTTTCATTGTGGTTGCTTACTTCTGTTCTCTATTTTACTGAGAGGGCAGTCTCTAAATAGGTGCCCATTCTCATGGTACCTACGACATTTGAAGGGAATATGTTCATAATCTACTGTTTGCACCCATTCTTCATCAAAAACTTCCAATATGACCTCATCCGGTAGAGCTCCAGAGAGATCCATCTCCACACATATTCATGTGAAGGAAGTGTATTTTCCCCTTCTGGTGGCCTCAGAGGCTTTGAAAAAACGCCCTAGTTTATTTCCTATGGCAGATAATGATTCCGTTTGCCAGTAATCAAGAGGTAGGGAGTAGAGTCTTACCCAAACCGGGACTGAAGTGAAAGTCTCTCGCTCTGGGACAAAATTCATCATCCACGGCCGCATGTAGAGGCCTGCTGCAACGTAGAAGTAGGGTCCTCCTTCAAACACCCTGTCTTTGTCCTCAATATTTGTAAAGACCACAGTGAAGAAACCCTTTGACCCAAGATGTAGGTCTATGCTTCCTTTTGGTTTCCAGTGGTATTTAATCCACGCTTGCAATGCCTTTTCAGTGGGCCATAATCCCATGAATTTACAAATGATAGCATAGGTCCGCATGTGGTCCCTGTGCGCCTGCAGAGCAAGATCATTTAAAACTACTCTGGGAGTGACCTCAACCTTGGGTTTACATGGCCCCTTTTGTGCCTTGTTTTCTGCTCCCTATTTCTTGTCTTCTTCCTCATTGTCTTTTGTGTTGTCTTTTGTGTTGTTTTCATTGATGCTAGATGAAAGTACAGATAGTAGCTTAGAGAAACATCTTGTGGTTTATGCCACATTTTTTTAACTCAAAAGGGTTGGGGCCTCTAATTTCATAGTTTTTAAAGCTCATAAATGTTTGTGATGGAAGAGGGAAAAAAACTTATGATGCAATCAAACATTTAATGGAATCAAGGGGTCTTTTAAAAGAAAGATTGATAGGACTTTCCACTGGATGGTGCTTCTTAAATGGTTGGTAATGAAAATGGTTTTATTACTTTTTTGAAGAAAGATGTACCTAATCTTCTAGGTGTTCATTACATTGCTCATTGTGAAGCTTTAGACGCATCAGATGCTTCAAAAAGAATCCCTGAATTATTGCATGTTGAGAAATTAGCAAATAAGATATATTCTTGGGTGCAAAATTTTACAAAAAGAAATAGTCAACTTATTGCTCTACGGGAACTTATGCAACTTGAAACTATTCAAGCTCTTAAAATCCATGGAGTTAGATAGCTTTCAAGGGGGCAAGTCATTGAAAAAATTGTTGTACTTATGCCTTCCATATTAACATTGTGGAAATTTAATGAAAGTAAAGACTCATGGTATAATAAGGCAAGGATGTTTTTAGTATAATTTTGTTTACATATGCTTGCAGATATAATGTGTGAATTAAACAAGTTGAACAAGCAATTCCAAGAAGAGTATGTAGATGTCACATCTTTAGGGGCAGCGATAGATGTCACTGTAAACGCTTTAAAAAGGTGGTTTTTAAGATGGCACATGTTATTTATCTAAATTTTTAGATGTCTCTAAATTTGGCTTTCTAGAAATTTTTGATAAGGATAGGCTTGTTCACAGGCATGAATTACTATTTGTAGCAATTCCATATGCATATGGTGATTGTGCTAATATATAAAAACAATCATGGAAACCTTGTATTGAAGGTTTAGTAGAGAGTTGCAAACAAATTGCAAAAGATTATGTTCAAGCTCTTGTAGTGAGTTTGAATGGAAGATTCCCTGATCTTGCATTTTTCAACTCAGTAAAGTTGTTTAGCCCTTGCCATTATTTAAAGTATGTTCATTGCAAAGAACAAAATTCAAAGCGTTGGCTCGAAAAGCTTTTTCAACACTCGCAACATTCTTATTATGAAAGTGAAGAAAACAAAGCAACATTTGATTTTGAAGCTTGTTTGAAAGAGTTGCATCCATTTATTGACACTCTTCATGTTAAATGTGAGGGAGCATCCATGAAAGATGTTTGGAGGATTTTTTATGTTATATGGTTGCATAGAATTTTTCCTAACATGTCAAAGTTATGGCAGGCAATACTTACTATTCTTGCAAGTATAGTGACATGTGAGAGAGTATTCTCAAGACAAAACATAATAAAGGATCTTCGAAGAACAAAAACTATCATTAGCTACATTGGATGGCTTGATGTGAGTGTCCTTCACTGGGCTTGATTCATCGATGGTGGAATGGGATAAAGTATATGACATCTCAAAAAATGCTAAAGAAAGAAGAATCTTAAATATTTAATGTTTTTTCTTTTATGTTTCTGTTTGTAATGGTATTGTGTTTTGACAATTACCTTTTTTGGTCAAACTATCCAAAGTTTAGCTCATTTACATAATAACATTGAATCTAATTTTTGAGCATTTACATAGATCATGCATATTATGTATTATGTCTTTTGTTTGAAACTTATTTCATAAATATTGTTCTTTTAATGAAGTCAACTTCATATTTCTTCTTGGTTTCTTATAGTTCTAGATGATATAGATCACAATAGTCAAGCATATGACATATCATAAGCCCCATCCCTTAGCAACTTGAAATCACAAGTAAAATGGGAACGCTATGTTTAATTTGGTATTTGATGAGATATTATATTTAATTATGTTTTTATTATTTCTTCGTATTATAGAAACAATTCGTATATAAAGATTACGATGCTTATCATCATCAATGCA
This sequence comes from Pinus tabuliformis, assembly GCA_031772625.1. Lineage (NCBI taxonomy): Eukaryota > Viridiplantae > Streptophyta > Pinopsida > Pinales > Pinaceae > Pinus > Pinus tabuliformis. Next base: position 295,220,374 of record CM062813.1, read on the forward strand.
GTAGTTTGATAATGTACATTAATTTTTTTATTCTGTTTAAAATTTAATTGAAAACAATTATAATTTTAATTTGGTAAATTTGTATAATTAATTTTTTCAAAAATATTTTGAGAACTCAATTTTTTTTACATTTATCATTGGATTCTCTCATAATACTTTTTACATGTACGTTGTTAATCTATAGATGAAGTCCTGGTATGGTTTTTAGTGAAATTGTAAAACGAGAACTCGAAAGGTAATAAAAACATTATCAACATTTATCGTTGGATTGTACATTGTTAATCTGTAATGATAAACAGGGATGAACGCATCGTTCTTGTTTTGGTTTTTAGTGAAATTGTAAAATCAGAACCGAAAATAGTGAAAGAGATCCTTAGAACCAATAGTTTGATAATAATTACATCTAGTGACAATTGCCTGTTGTTTTGGTTTTTAGTGAAATTGTAAAATTAAATCGAAATTAGTGAAAGAGATCCTTAAAACCAATAGTTTGATAATAATAATAGTTACGTGTCCCTGCATATTTTATGAAACGAAAACAATGGACGAAAAGCATGCCAAAGAGATTTAGTGAAATTGTAAAACTAGATCTAAAAATAGTGAAAGAGATCCTTAGAACCAATAGTTTGATAATAATTACATCTAGTGACAACTCCCTGTTGTTTTGGTTTTTAGTGAAATTGTAAAACCATAATCGAAAATAGTGAAAGAGATCCTTAGAACCAATAGTTTGATAATAATTATGTCTAGTGACAATTTCATGTTTAGAAACCCTGACGCCATACTTTATGAAACGAAAACAATGGACGAAAAGCATGCCAAAGAGATTTAGTGAAATTGTAAAACTAGCACTGAAAATAGTGAAAGAGATCCTTAGAACCAATAGTTTGATAATAATTACGTCTATTAACAACTGCTTGTTGTTTTGGTTTTTAGTGAAATTGTAAAACCAAAATCGAAAATAGTGAAAGAGATCCTTAGAACCAATAGTACTGCCTGTTGTTTTGGTTTTTAGTGAAATTGTAAAACCAGAATCGAAATTAGTGAAAGAGATCCTTAGAACCAATAGTTTGATAATAATTATGTCTAGTGACAACTGCATGTTTAGAAGCCTACAAGTTTAGAAGCCCTGACACCATACTTTATAAAACGAAAACAATGGACGAAAAGCATGCCAGAGAGATTTTGTGTGTGCACGCCTTCCATCAATGCCACCTAGTGAATGGATTTGACAACATAGTGGCATCGGCAGATTTGATACGGAGTTATAGTTGGCCAGTTAATGGATTTGACAATATAGTGGTATTGGGATATTTGATACAGAGTTATAGTTGGGAGATTTGATACGAAGTTAAGATGGATTTAAGTTGGTGAATATAATTTGTAGAAATTAAATGAAACTGATAAAAAATGAAGTCAATGAACAGTTTAAAAGTAAAACAATAAAAAAAAGTTTCTCTAATGGGTAGGGGCACCCGTCAAATTTAACCATGCTCATCACCAATCATTTTGATAAAATAATGTGCTCTTTCACAATTTATGACACTAATAATTTTGACATAATATATGGTCACCCTGTGTGCACGTCGATTTTTGTTTCTTTTTCCTTCAGTTTAAATTTGGTTATATATATATATATATATATATATATATATATATAGATATAGATATAGATATAGATATAGATATAGATATAGATATAGATCTATATCTATATCTATATCTATATATATATATATATATATATATATATATATCTATATATCTATATATATATATATATATATATATATATATATATATATATGTTTTTTAATAATTTTTAATTAATTTTATGAAAATGTTATTAATTTTTTATTTTTATTTTTAATTATAAATTTATATTATAAAACATTATAAAATAATAAAATAATAATTTATTTTCAAAATCAATCAAATAAAAATTATATATATATATATATATATATATATTCCACTTTAGAGTCATCGGGAGATGAACTGAACAGTCACTCCCTCCTATATATAATAATGAACAACCTAAATGAATAACCTAATTTCATTTGAGGAGTTACCTCCTGGTCTGACATGGTATCAAAGCCAACTCTATCTTTGGCATCACAGTTTCCCCTTGTAACTCCCTCCTAGCCTATGTTCTGCCTATTTTGCAAAACTAACACCATTGTCATGCTCCAAAGGCCTGAATAGTGCAATGTCATATGCATTTCTATTCCTGCTTTAATGTTTTCACCGCCCGCGTCCAAATCCCAGTAAATGCAATCTGAATATTGCATGTGCTACTCGGCATTCCCTTTATGGTATCAAAGTGCTGCTCCATTAAGCGCTCCCTCCCTTCCTGCATATTACGCTGCTCACACATACGCTGCTCCCTCATACATATGTTGCTCCAAACGCTCAACGAGGCCTATAAGGTTATGTAGCTCCAGGACCACAAGTTGCACCCTTTCAAGTCGCTTTATTTGGCCATGCTCGGTGGTGCGCGGGCTTTGAGGCTCGACGACACAATTGGGAGCTTCGCCCTGGGAAACGAGGCGGATTTCATGGTGCTCGATTAAGTCCACATTGTTGATAGGGCATCAAATTGAGAGGGAGCGCAACCTTGAAGAGAAGTTGTTCATGCTCATGATGTTGGGGGACAACCGTTGCGTGAAAGAAACATTTGCGGCCAAAAATTCTATCCATAAGCGCTCTCATTTCTGGTAATCTTTTTGTCTTGCCAGACCTCTGGCCTCTCCATATTCATCAAAAAACTCATCAAAAAAAGTTTATGACATGCATTATCATCAATCTTCCTCCGCATCTGTGTAATAGCTTTCCTTATAGGTATCGATGCACAGTTCCTCAGACCATCTGCCAATTCAATTTTTATTTATGGTAAAAAAAAAAAAAAAATCATGAGTCTTTTCATCTAATACAAATCCTTTGATATATTTGAGGGCAAATTTTTTTTATGTTTTCTTTTGAATCTGAAATATCCTCTACTGTAATATTTCCCAAGCATTTTCCCCTCCTCCCTGGTACGCCAACCTCCGGTTGCTCATACCACTCCAGGGTTAATATTTCAGATAAGCTCTGTTATATACATATAAAATTGTAGTTTTTTTTTACAAGCAGAAGTGCAATTTCTTACAGCTTATTGGTAGCAGAAGTATATTTTTTTTAAAATGCACTCATTAATATCTATTGTGGGAGTGGTCCTCAATGGGAAGGAAAATTATCCTGAGTGGTCTAGGAAAATCAAACACACTCATTTTTAATGAGTTGTGGAAAGGAGTGTGTGTTGGAGACAGAGACAAAGAGCCAGAACAACCTACCTCAGACAAGGAATTCACCATTTGGGAAAATAAGAACAACAAGGCTTATGCATTGATTGCAGCATCAGTAAATGAAGAGGTGAGTCACCATATTTCGCCATTTTCAAATGCTTTCGAAGCCTTACAAAAATTGAAGGAACTCTATGACTCACACTCTGCACTTGTAGTTGTTCAAATCATGATTAAAGTGTTCACCCTTGAATTACAAAATGTTAATCCTCTTGCTCTTGCATCAGAAGTAAAATCTATTATGCATGATATCAAAATCACTAATGTTGAACTGGACATTCCTCTGATAGCTTTTCTCAAGGCACTTTATCCCACTTACTCAAATTATCTTGAGTCATTGCAAGAAAATGGAAACCTCAAAGATATTACCTTTGACTCCCTTGTGAAAAAAATTGTTGAAAGAGAGAAAGCTTTTGGGAAGAAGACAACTCCTCCGTCTTCTGAAGAGGCTGTGTCTTGCACATAGAGAGAAGAATCTTGCTCAATATTCTTCTAGAGGAAGAGGTGGTCAAAGAGGAAGAGGAAGAAATTTCACAGGCAAGGGGGGCAGAGACTCTCAAGGAGAAAAGTCAGATTTGCATTGCATGTGCTAGAAAAGAGACGGATCACATGATGCATCCACATGCAAGTTGTCTTCGGACAGAATTGAGCAGGAAAGAAACCAACCCAAAGGTAAAACTAATGACAAAGAGAAAGGTAAAGCACCTGAATCTGCTCACTATGATGTGGCATATTGTAATATTGGAGTAAATGAAGACTTATTTAATGCTTCACTTGCTTCTTGGAAAAATGATTAGTTGCTTGATTCAAGAGAAACTTGCCACATGGATTTCAGAAGAATTTACTGACAATGTTGATGGAGCAGTATACTTTGCAGACAAATCAAAACTCAAACCATCAAGGCTTGGCACAATCAGGCTTAAATTCCCTGGTATTCTAGACTTTCTTCAACATCATGTTTTATATCTCCCACATCTGAGGAGAAACTTGTTGTCCTTGGTCCACATCCGCCAGCAAGGACACTCCATTCATATGTTTGATGGCAAGCTTGAGGTGAGAAAAGCATCAAACCACTCACTTGTCATAACAGGGATAGAAGAAGAAAGCCTTCTCAAGTTGCAGGGTACATCTGCTTGTGCACAAAATTTCTCATACAATTCTCATTATGAAGAAGGTACCTTTCCATCAAGTTTATTATGGCATGCTAGATTTGAACACTTGAACTATGACAGCGTCTGCTTGTTGAAGAAAAATGGTGTTACTTTTTTGCCTATAATTCCTAGGAAACTTAAGCAATGTGATGCTTGTATTCTAGGAAAGCATATGAGCAAATACTCTTTTCATGATTCACATTCCAGAGCACATAGAAAACTTGAACTCATTCATTCAGATTTATGTGGTCCAATGCTTGTTCCTTTTGCAAATGGAAATAAATATATAATGACATTTATTGATGACTACACCAGAATATGTTGGGTTTATTTATTGAAGAACAAATCCGATGCTTTTCAAACATTCAAGAACTTTCATACATGGATAGAAAATGATGCACAATCTCATATTGGCTCTATTCGGACTGATAATGGAAAAGAATACACTTCAAATGAATTTGAAAACTATCTCCGCCTACATGGATCAAACATCAAACAACTATTCCTTATAATCCCCAACAGAATGGAGTAGCTGAAAGAATGAATAGGACAATCTTAAATATGGTGCGCTCCATAATGTTTTTCAAAAATGTAAAATTGATGTTTTGGGCTGATGTAGTTCTATGTGATGTATATGTAAAGAATAGATGTTCATCTAATGCTATTAGAAACAAGACTCCTTATGAAATGTGGTATGGGCACATTCCTTCGGTAAAGCATCTTAGGGTCTTTGGTTCCACATGTTATGCCTTGATACCAAAGGTACATAGAAGCAAACTTGGTGCAAGAAGTTGTAAGTGTATCTTCCTAGGGTATTCAAACACCTCCAAAGCATACCGTCTCTATGATGAAGTCAATAAAAAGTTTGTTGTATCTAGAGATGTAATCTTTCTTGAATCATCCAAAACTGACAATGTTGTTGAGCAGCAACTTGATCGCTTGGATAAACTCGCAAATGCAAAATAATTTTAAGAATTTGATAATTAGATTCCACATCTTGAAGGGGGGATTCCTATACTAGATCAACCTACGGAATATTCTTCTGAAGCACTCTCTCCCCCGCATGAAACTCCAACAATGGATGATACTTTGAGTGATGTGATTGACAGAATTGGGAGACTCAATCTTGATTCAGTCCCAACTCAATCAACGGAGCAGCCTGAACCATCTCAGAAAGGTCCCCCAAAGTGGCTGGCAAAGACACTTGAAAGTGTTCATCCTAATGAGGTTGGAAAGTCAAGAACTAGAAATTCAACCCGACAAAATGGAGGTGATGTAGATGACTCTGATTCACCTATTGATATGGATGTTTCTTATGATTGTGAATTGAATTTGCCTATAGATTTTGAACCAACTTCCTTCAAAGAAGTTTCTTCTCATGATGAATGGAAAGATGCAATGCAAAAGGAGTATGATGCCTTGATAAAGAATGGCACTTGGAAGCTGGTTGATCCTCCATTGGGAACCAAACCAACTAGCTGCGAGTGGGTCTACAAGAACAAGTATAAAGCTGATGGCTCACTTGACAAGCACAAAGCCAGGCTTGTAGCAAAAAGTTTTGCACAGAAGGAAGGGGTCGATTATGAGGAGACTTTTGCCCCCACAGCAACGGGCTACTATTGGGACACTCTTTGCCCTAGTAGCTCAGAATGGTTGGAAAGTCCATCAAATGGATGTAAAAATTGCTTTCTTGAATGAAGATTTAAAAGAGAATGTTTTTATGTCCCAACCTGAAGGATTTGTTGTAAAAGGACATGGACATAAAGTATGAAAAATTGTGAAATCCTTGTATGGCCTCAAACAAGCACCGCGAGCCTGGTATGAAAAACTAACTGAGCATCTTCTGAAACTCAATTTCAAATAATATGATCTTGATGGTTCAACTTTGTTTGTCAAGAAGGTTGGAAAAACAATTGTATATCTTGTGGTATATGTAGATGATCTTTTGATGACAGGGAACAATGAGACCTACATTGCATCCATAAATAAGGAATTGAGGAAAGGTTTTGAAATTACTGATTTGGGCCATGTTCATTACTATATTAGTATTGAAGTAACTCAACATCTAAATTCTATATTCCATTATCAAAAAGAAGTACATTGGAGATCCGTTGAATATGTGTGGCATGACTCAATGCAATCCTCTGACTACTCCAATGGAACAAAAATTAAAGCTCACATCTATTGAAGGAAAAGAATTTGAAGATGCAACACAGTATAGACAACTTGTAGGAAGTCTCAACTACCTGACTACTACCAAAGCAAACATTTCGTTTGTTGTTGGAATCCTCTCCAGGTTTATGCAAAAGCCTTGTGAGGGACATAGGTCTGTTGCAAAAAGAGTTCTAATGTACTTGAAGGGAACTCAAGACTTTGGAATCAAGTATACACAGGTGGGCGACTTCAGCTTGATTGGATAATCTGATTCAAACTTCGATGGAGACAAATAAACTGGGGTATCTACTTCGGGTTATGGTATGAGTCTTTGATTAGGAGTTGTCTCATGCAGATCATGCAAACAATTAGTTCTAGCAGATTCCACAACAGAGGCACAATATGTGGCAGCAGCTGAAGCAACAAAAGAAATTGTGTGGCCCAGGAAAATTCTGGAAGATTTGCAGGTAAAACAAGCACAATCGACTCCACTCTTGATTGACAATACCTTGGAAATAAAGTTGGCCAAGAACCCAAAGTTCCATGATCGAATGAAACACATCAATACAAAATATCATCTGATTCGACATCATGTTGAGGCCAAAACAATCCATCTTCGCCATTGTTCCACTAATGAGAAGATTGCAGACATCTTCACCAAAGTGCTTGAAAGAGAAAAGCTTGAAAGATTCTAAACGATGCTTGGACTCACCAACATCCCTTCAGATTAAGGGGGGGAATGTTGACACCTAATCATAGGGATTGGGTGAACAACTGTAATAAGTGTAAATAAATAATAGAGGAAATGGAGAGTCATCGGGAGATGAACTGAACAGTCACTCCCTCTTGTATATAATAATGAAAAACCTAAATGAATAACATAATTTCATTTGAGGAGTTACCTCCTAGTCTAACAATCCCTAAATTATTATATATAAATAATGCATATATCAATTAATGTTGCTATACATAATGTGGATAACAACTATCTAAAAGGTTAAATTCAAATTTAACAAGAGCCATGTGGTGGTATGTCATTTCTTTTGCGTTTTTTTATAGATGAATTAATTGTGTTTTGCGCATAAAACAACCATAAAATGGGTATCACTTATAGACCTCATTTAATGCTACTACATCTTACTAATGTGAAATGTATGATAATACATGCAGTATCATGATAAATTGATATGTGAAATGTATGATAATACATGCAGTAACATGATAAACTGTGTAAAAAAATTATAACTCGTCCCACATTTTGGGTGGACACTTAACCAATCATCAAAAATAAAATAAAAAACAAAATAAAATTAAACTAATATTGAATAGCATTAAACAATGTCAAAATAACACATTGTCCATATCTTAATATTGAGATAAGAATATGTTTCTTTAAATTCTCTTCCAGATAAATCATATAGGTTTATTGACGTATACGCATTTAGAAACATTATATAGTAGAGAAACATTATATAGTAGAGATGGAACGCCTAAATCCAAAAGTGATCCATTAGAAACATTATATAGTATAGATGCAACACCTAAATCCAAAACTAGAAGTTATAGACTAAATGAAATATTAATAAAAAATGTAAATGAAAAAAAAACTTAAATTATAAAAAACTGAAAAAAGATTAAATATTATATTGTAAAAACTTAAAGTTAAAATAATAATAACAAGGGCTACATAGTAGCTAGTACCTACGACTTAACTTAAATATAGCTTAATTAAACTAAAAAACAATAATGACATAAAGATTTCATCACAAAAATAAAACAACTAATAAAATATTGTATTATTGAATGTCATCACCAAAAATTAAGAAATATGATTAACAAATATTGTTTATAATATCTATACACTTTAATATATATGTGTGTGTGTTTTAATTAATATATATAACTTTTTATAGTTAAATTTATTAAAATATGTTTTTAATAATATAATAACTCATCCACATGATCTTGGATAAACAGTGATTGGGTGCTCTATTAAGACTCTCCTTGATGTGAAGTCAAGGTTCAATTCTCAGCCTGGATCGAGGTGATATTGGACATGATGAAGATGTAGTCCCACCAAGTTTACAAAAAAGAAGATAATAAGTCATTTTAAATTGAAAAAACGGATAAAAAATAGTAAGTCATGAAAATGGAAATAATATAAAAAATAAAAATAAAAAATAAGAAAGTTAAATAGAAAAAAAAATAAAACAAAAAACAAAAAATAGTAACTAATAAAAATGGAAGTTACTAAACAACCCATAATAAGACCTCAACCAATCACTTTACAAAAAAATAAATTTAAATAATAATAAAAAATAGTAGTGCATAATTTTTTAGTCAAAGACAAACTAATGTACAATCAAAGGAAAAACCAAATGCATAAGGAAGAATTAAATCCATAATACCATTCGTGCTACATGTATAATAAAAGTCAAAAGAGGAAATAAAATAAAAAATAAAAATAAAATAAAAGGCCAAAAATAGCAAAGAATTTAGAATAAAACAAACATCAAATTGTTATAATAAATTATTATATATATATATATAAATAAATTATTATATATATATATCTAGAATCAAAAGAGAAGAGAATAAAAAGAATAAAATTAAATCATTACAATATAATTAAGAGAATCCCAAAATAAATAAATTTAAAATTATATATCACCAAGTAATTATAAAAAAATAATCTAAAAAACATTAATTAAGTCATGATAGAATAGATATACATAATCAAAAACCCGATTGGGGTGCGAGCCGGCACTTAAGCACTCAACCAAGGGAGTAATGGTTTGTACAATAGCATACAGTACTACTGCCCCCCACAGGCTCGAGGCAATGGGTGCGGTGGCCCCTTGCATGATGGCATGCAGTGTATATGGGAAAGGTGGCAGCGGGAGTAAAGACAGCATTGGTTTTAGTAACAGGGAAGGAGGGAAGGTTGGTGTTGATCGGAACGTTTGCGGGCATGGAGATTGGTGCAACAAGCGAGGTCTGTGGTGTCACCAACTGCAACAAGCCAACTGACTGTGTGTGAAGGGTAATGGGTATGTACTTAGATATATCTCCGCTCTCGTAATGTTGACCTTCTCTGGATTTCGTTTGGGGGAGGGGAGGAATTATGGGGGAGACCTGCAAAATTGAGAAGCACTGGGGGCATAGGTTGGTGGCATATGCTTGGTTCTGTGTCTGTCTCTCGCACCCGTTTGGCATACTATCTATTTCACTTTGCTTTGAAGTTCTCCTTTCTCGTATGGGAATTCTGTTGGCATTGGACAGAGGGCCTAGTTTTGCAGTTCGTAGGAGTCTTGTTGGTAAAGCTAGGGAGATGAGCCTTGGGGGTAGAGTTGACCAGCCCATCTGCATGCTAGGTGGTAGCCTCTTCTTTAGGTCCATGCGTAGCCGCAAAGAGGTAGGTTGCAACCTCGACATGAGGGAGAAGGTTAAGAATTACTGGCGGGAAGTTTGGTAAGGGAGTGGCATTGGCTATGGCAGACATATTGAAGATGGCAATGTCATGGGGCTTAGGGATGGGTGGATGATTGGGTCGGGTCCTCCTCTCGCATCCTAGACATAGGGTAAAGGGTATGCTAGCCAAGGTTGGCAAAGAGTTGGTAAGTGGCGGTGTTTAGCAAACTGGAACCGAGGAGAAGAAACAAACCGAATTGAGGTTGAGAGGAGGTGTCTTAGGTGAAGTGTATCTGCTAGTGCTGGTTGTGGGTTGGCCCCCTCCGGGGAACTGACCTACGACCTTGAAAGGCCAGGCACTGCAACTAACAGTGGAGGGTCTGAGGAAGGCGGGTTGGTGCGCAATAATCCTACCACCTGTGTGAAAGCTCCTTGTCGAATTTTGTTGAATTGTAACTAGATTATGGTTTGTTGCAATGAACAGGGTTGGTTCAAAAAAACCATGGCATGTCCTGCAAAAAAGCGTGGCCGTGGAAGGAGAGCCCAAGTGACTAGGAAGGACACAGAACCGGGCACGTTAGAGGGACGCAAAGGCAGGAAATCTATTGAAAGGCTTATAAGTGAAGCGACAATTGCCTATCGTGAAGACACTAATGAGGAAATTCGTAAATTGCTAAAGGATTGGGAAGAAGTGAAACAAGAAAATAAGACAGACAAAGAAATGGAGGATTGGAGAACCCTTATCCCAGATCTTGGAAACACGAGGGGTAGAATCACTCAATTCAAACAAACCCTCTACCTGTATTGGTTGATGAAAAGTCTGCTGGGTAAGGCTATGGAACAAATTTCGGTGGGCATGGTTGTCACTGTCCAAGGCATGCCGAATTACAAACAGGAATTTTAGAAGGTGCAATTCCAACTACAAAAACAAGATGTTCGACTTGGCCGAATTGAGAGGCACCTACCTTGTATCCTGGTCCAAATAGTGATGTCGGGGATGAATGCCAAAGATCCAACGCTTGTGGAATCTGCTCCTGCTGAGCAGCGTGACTAGCTAGTCTAATTTTATGGGTTTGTTTATATATGTGAATAGCCTTTACATTTCCTCATGCAAATATATATGTATGTAGATCTCTAGAGTATGGACAAGAATCTGAGACTTATATAGTTTAGATAGAGAGACTGAATTTTTTTTGTTTCTGAATGGCATACAATGTGGATAGGTGGCCAACATATTTGGTTTCCTACCATGCAAATTGAAACCACCTAACAAATTTATGTGGTGTAAATTTGCTTTATATATATATATATATATATATATATATATATATATATATATATATATAACTTAATAAAAAAAAATACATAATAAAAAATTAAAATTAAAATATATATATATATATAAATTTTAAAAATAAAAATAAAAAATATTTATTAATTTTAATTAAACAATCGTAAAAAACCAAATAAAATTAAATATATATATATATATATATAAACCTTAGAAAAAAGGAAACACTCAAAAAGAATACGCTGTGCTTCAGCCTTAAACAATGCCAAAATAACACATGGTCCATATGTGAATATTGAGATAAGAATATGTTTGGTGCTTCATACTGATCTCCCCGTGTCATAGAATACTTTTGAATAGTATTTGAAAAGCTCTATACAGATCATGTTTGTCATCAACGAAATGAATGGTTTGTTATTTTATTTTTTATTTTATAAGTTTTAAGGTTTATATTAGATGGAAAAATAATTAATTCATATTTTTTTATATTTGTGGTTTAAAATTATGAAAAATTAAATAAAAAATAATTAGTATAGATTTATTTTAAACGAATTTAATATGAATTGATAGGGATCTAATTTTTTAACGTGTAAATTTAAGAGGGATTTAATTTTTTAATGTGTAAATTTGTTTATAAGTAAACATTGTTTAAATATTTTGTATAATTATTATTTATTTATTTAGTTTTTAGAATTTTAAAATATTTTATTTTAGTCAATATGAATAAAGTTTTAACTTTAATAACTAACAAAAATATTACAATGTAGAATGAGCATTTCAGCTCAATGAATAATAACAATAAATTATGAATTATATTGATGAAAATGATATTCCTCACTTAACTAATTTATTTCCCTATGAATTTGGTTTCCTCACTGTAACTCTTTCCTCAAAGAATAGTAGATACTAAAACAGAAGAGGAAATATAAATTAATTTAGAATTATAATGCACTAAAAATTACAATTTAGAAAGAATAGGAAAGTGAAGTATTTCATGAAAATTGTGAAGTACAAGTGTACAAGAATGCTTGAATAATATCTGGAGGTTGATGTGGCTTTTTAAAATACATTTGAATTAAAAATTTAATATATTCACTTCGCTTTAATATAATATAGGCCCCTGAGATGTACTATATTGCAATTTAATGATCACTATTAGATTATTTATTTTCTAAGACATGTGAATGTTAATTTAATATTAATCGCCACAATTATAGGCTTTATGATGTCTTACAAGGGCACTTTAATAAAAATGATCAAATTATTTAGTTTATAACTAAAAATATTTGTTTTAAATAAATAATTTGACATTCATCTAACTAGGATTTCTAAGGGTCTTTATGTCCAACTCAAGGATGCTTTTATTTAGCTAAGGTGCCTTAATGTCTTGAAAAGCATATCCTTCCAATGTGAAATAAGATCTTTTCTTTGCTTCTTGCAAGCTCACAGAATGGTCAATAGATTTATGCATGGCTGGTTTG